>JAGDQP010004505.1:0-69453 GCA_022664845.1 Lepisma saccharinum | reverse complement strand
TATATATAAGCTGAGAATGTATCACCAGTTGAATGTTGTCGCTGTGCGTCTCAAAATTGTCGATATAAATTAGTAACCATTTCATTTACTTTTCTTTATTTATCTCAGGGCGTTTTGGTATGGGTTCACTCTTTGATTGAGAATATGTCTTTGGCAGGATAAGAGCAATGGTGCCCCAAGTCTACACCGTAGTGTGGGCTACCAAGTCTTTTCGTAAAACCTGCAGAGCTTAGTTTGCTGTCGTTCACCCGGAGCTGTTCAACTGCCAGGGCTAGGAAAACAAACTATTCTCCAGCTGATAAGGAGTCAAAAATAGTTTAAAGTTCAAACATTATTTATTACAGAGAATTGTCTTTACACAAGGTATCTCTCTATGTGAGAGTCTCTGATCTGTAGAAACCCAACATAGCTTTTTGCATAGATTTGCATAATAATTAACTGCTACAAAACTAATTTCCAATCAAAATAATAATAATAAGTAACATTTAGCTTGCTGAAAACACTTGTTTTAACATTTTATATACACCGGTCGATATTCGAATATAAAACGACAAGCAACCATTTGTATTTTTTTTTCGCCACGCAGTTGAGTTACACTTCTGAAACCAAAACTAAGATAAAACATTTAACATTAATATAACTGAAAATATCGTTTGTTCATAGTTCTTACATGTTTAACATTGATAACTTGCTTAAATATAAATAAAAAATATTTTATAATAATAATTAATATAATTTGAAATAAAATAATATATCACAACGCTATTCGTAATTCAGTAATGATAAGGTAGGTCATATCAAGCATCTCTACCAATAACTTCATACTTTATAGAGATCAGAGTAATGCGAGTGCACTAAACCATCACCAACGTCTATATAAATTCAATATCCTTATTTGGTTCATTTAAATTGTTGAATGTACGACGCTTCAGTGGGAACGATTGATACTCATGGCTCTCAAAAACTCCATCATTAAATCAAATTAGACTATATTTCAGTTTTTTAAGAATCATCTTTGATCATAAGAATTCCGCTTGTTATTGCACCACAAAAACTAACTGCTTGATGCCATTTATTAGTAACACTAATCTCTATAGAGGATATATGACTCTGTTGCATAAGAATTAATAATGAATATTGAAGTTCTTAAGCAATTGTTTCTAAAAACTCTGTTAATGGTTTAAATGCAGCTATAATGTTAGTTTCTTTGCGTTTATATTCGCCATCTGCTATAATCATACCTTTTGCTAGGTTACAGTGTACATTAAATGTGTCAATACTTAAGAACTTCGGAAGAAACTGCCCCACATGAGTCTCTTCTGATTTGAGATCGACGTTATTTGAAACCTTACAACTTACCTATAGTTCCAAAATTAAAGCTTTGTGCAAATGGTGTAACTTCCATGCGATGTGTTACATGATTTTCATTTAGAATCACTTCTTTGGGTAGTGTTGTTATGTTGATGCATTATACTGCCCTGGTGGTATATTATGTTTCTCTCCTTTATAGAAGTAGGTATTGTTATTTTTAGTTACATTTGGTATTAAATACATGGTATAGAAAACAATCAGTGCTACCTTTAAATTGTAGTTTTGATTATCAATCTCGTTACTAAGATTTAATCGAAGTTTTGGTGTAGCCCCTGATAAATGCAATACAATCGTTTTAAATAATAGACTATTTAATACTCTCAAATATTATTCATTAATTAATCATCTTTTAATCTTTCAATAGCTCGGCGAAAATTCTATCCATCAGATAAGAACTTTCATAGTTTAATGCATCAATGACAACAAATCATATCATCAAAATGTTGAATTCGATCACTATTAAATTCATTATTGTGTTACTAGGTCTCAAATAACCAATCAAAGACTTGGGAGGTTCTCCACCAATTGAATCGAATAAGTATGCTTTATTATTATCATACCAATAACATATCAAATGCGTTCCAGTATTTATTAATTTATCTAAGTTAACAACAGCACATTCTTTCCCGAACAGTGGAGTAGATGGAAGGTTATCCGACATGTATACACCTCTAAAGTGTTTTATGCTTAATTCTTTAGCTACACGCTAGATATCATAAATAGTGAGCGCTTAATTTACTATTAGCTTCTTTTTGCTCTGTTTTCTTTTAAGACCTTTACCTCTGGCTACAATTGACGATTCCATAACTTCATTATGTCGTTTTTGTTCTTCTAACTCTTGCTTTTTTTTCTTTGCGTCTATTAAAGCCTTAGCTATAGCTGCTAAACCATCTGCAAAACTACCAACAGCTCCCAATGCAGCAAGTATCGCAGGATTTGTAAATATGAAACCACCAGTTTTTGGTTGATTATGAAGTTTCATTAACTGCGCTAGACTTCATGTTAGAGCCATATTATGACCCTTCTTCTAACATCTTTGCTTCTTTGCAAGTTTTGATTTATTCAAAATGTCATTAATGTTTAACGATTTCAATTCGTGGGATGAAATTTGAAATGCTACACATTTGTCCTTCATTATAAACAAAAAATCTATATTATGTTTGAAAATTGAATGCAAACTCCTCAAGTATTATAGTCCCCAACCCATTTTTCGTTTTGTATTCATCGACATTGCTATTCCTAATGAAGCTAATTTTTCACCTAAACCTCCATCTTTGCTAACAACTCTATCAAAAGCTTTAAACTCTAAGTCTTGATCAGTTCTATGTCTATCTGATTGATCTTTAAAGTTCTTATAAGCAATATCATGCTCTCGACATGCTTGATCTAATATGTTTATACCTTGATCACCTCTCGCTAATCTTTCACATAAACGTGTACCAGGACCTAAGAATTCATAGCCGGGGAGGTGTAGTTCAAAGGGAAATTTATTATTAACATCGTTCACTAAACTCTTGCCTTCAATAGTTTGCCAAAATGTTGGTGGAAGTATGTGAATGATTTTTATGAGGTAGCCTAAACCCTTTGGATTTGAAACAATAAAATTGGATAAACGAGATGAAATCATATCCATTATACCCACTTTCTCATTATAAAAGTTCCCATTCCCTGCTGCTTCTTCACCAGCCATAACTAATAATCTATCTACTAATTTTCTAAGATCATCCATCCAAATGAACTGTTGCGGCATAGTTGTGTAGCCCTTATTCCCTTTTCCTTTCTTCCTTTCCTTGAAACCTTCACCTTTAGTTTCCAGTTCAAGCCAAATAGGTTTAATTAATGTCTTGTACTTATCACTGGAGCTTGATATCACTCTATTCTGTGATGGATCATGATTTTGATATATTGCATTCGTGAATTTTAAAATTTTCTTACAAGTTTCATAATCTTCATCAGTGAAACCTACCGGTTGCTTACGAGTTATCAACTCCCATAAACTTTCTGTTCCTTTAAATTTTTCAAAGAGGGGGAGCCGATGGATCATGTGCAATCTTACTCTCACTATACATAATTAAATCATCATTATCAAAGAAAATATTTTAATTTACAATCTTCCGCTGCACTACTCCATCTATATCCACAGAGTATGAACCAAACACTTCATCTTTATTTGACCTATTAGTACTTAAATATAGACTTGCTAAAGGACCTAATTGAATTTCTTTATCTTCTTCATCATCATGTTTTGTTTCTTTGATCTCAAGCAATGCCTTAGGTCAAGCAAATAACCGTTTCTCAAATGAGGTTTCTAATGGGTTTGGCGGATAGTTATTTACATTCTGTTGTGTTACTGGTATAAGTTCTGTAATTAGATTTTTGTTGTCATCGGTTACTCCTTTAATTTCTTTTCCAAAGTTCTCAATTGCCTCAATCAATGGTCTCTCTTGTCGTTTTTGCTTTTCATAATATCTACGTTGACTTTGTTTAATTCTTTAAAACGGTTCGCCAAGGCATTTTGTAATTCGATAGTATTCGATTTTCGTTTGACATTATAAAAAGACTATATTATATCCGCTTTGGCATTATAAGAAGGCGTAACATACGTACATCAATTAATCGCTAAACGTTAAACTTAATGACATAAACGATCGCTCGATTATAAAGAAATGATCGATTTTATTTCGATACTTTCCATTGTTCGACTTTCTCATCATATCGATTGTTATAATACGGCTCCTTCCATGCAATAGAATAAATATCCTTAAATTTATTAAATGACAAGTCACCATCAACAAATTCATTATAAATATGCTTTAAATTCGTGTTATCTTGGCGAAATATACATCAGAAATTTGCATTATCTCTAATAAGTTGTTTCGGAACTTTACCATATGTTTGTGCTAAGTAAAAACAATCCATTTCTTTATGTCTACTCTGTGTGAAGTCGTTCCGCACTTCATTCTGATCCTCTAATATATAGTCATCAAGTATAGTAACAGCCCATTGATTGCAATAATCTATCTTTATAACAGAAAGTTTAAATGTAGCCTACCGATAGTGGAACCTTTCTTGTATATCATTAAAATGTGCTGCAGTTTTTGATACTTGGGTTGTTCTAAGCTTTTAGAGGATACGTATAAGTGTCTACCACACCAATAAAGCCAATTTGGAACGAGAATGAAATTATCAATAACTAATGTTCTTTTTCCATAACCTGATGTGCCTATTATTAAGCAACGAATGTTAAGAGAAAGAAGTTCACCATTCAATTTATCATAATCATTAGGTGCAAAAAGTAGTTTCTTAACACTCCATATTTTATGATTGATTAACTATATTTTAGCTTTGAGGTGGATCCAAGAATTATGGTCTGAAGATAAACCTAACCATTTATCATATGCCCTGCTTTGAGTTCTACATATAAACTTTTCGATTAAGTATACATGAGGGAGTTTAGTCTTCATTAGTTTTTGCTCATAAAAACGACTCTTAATGATCTCATTGCGCTCATCTTTTAAGTGATATGTAGGTGGATCAGTCTTAGAAACTGTAGCTATTTGAGAAATTTCTGTGAAATATCTCCAATAGCGTGTGAAGCCTCTTTCAAATTTATTTTTAAGTTTACTAATTCGAACATAGTCTAATACTCTATAGTTCCCCTTCGACGATGGGGTATACCTCTTGCTATAGACTGTTGATATTAATTTTTGTTTGTTTTCTTTCTTCACGGCATCAATTGGTTTCATTTTAACAGTGCTATGGATATCATTGTTATACATCTTCATTAGTGCTTGTAATACATTGTGCCATTTGTAATTACCTTGCAGTGTGAACTGCTTCCACATCAAATTACGTAATGTTCTTTTAAAACGTTCAACAATACTAGTTTTTTATTACTGTATGAAGAATAATGAGTAATACCTTATTGCTTCATTAGTTAAAAAACTATTTATTATAAAACTCGCTACCGCGATCTGTTTGCAAGTACTTTGGTGCTTGTTGAGATGCTTTGAGTATTCAATCAAACACGCGTGTCACTTCATTCCCTGTTATATTTTTTACTGGTGCAGCCCATGCGTACTTACTAAAAGTATCAATAATGGTTTGAAGATAAGAATATTTCCTATTTAATTTATCTATGCCTTTCAAGTTTCCAGAGTTCATTTCAACCAAATCAACTTGCCGTAAATCTTGTATATCCTTGGTTACAACGGTCTATAATTCCGTTTCGCGGGCTTATGCAGTTCTTCAACAATTTGTAATCTACTATTCATTCTATTGAGAATTAATTTAAATTAAAAAACATTCTATTGATAACTAATTTAAGATCAAAAAATCAATTGAGCAATAAAGATCATACTGATGGAAATAGGATATTCAGCAGGCGAAAGTTTATCGGATGGAACTACAAGCACATCACCTTCTACAACATCAAACTCATGAAGTACAATTTCATTTTCTGATGGCGCATCTAGGACTCTAATGCCTTCATGTAATCCTAATGGTAAATTTCCATACTTTTGTCCATCGTTCGCTGAATATATATCGACAATAGGGAACTCTTTATTTTTCTTCTTAATCCAATGCAAAAGCAATAATTTTAAGTTTCCCAAGAAAATGTATTTCAAAATAGGGTGTATTCATATCAAAGAGATAAACTTTACAACTAACATTGCCACGTGAAATATAGCGTTCTTTATTAGGTATTGAATAAACTTTAAAGAACTGAACACTACGTAAATTATGTATTGATGTTAACAATTCATTAGATTTAGCGTATATAGCTCTATACACATCGCTTTTTAACTTATCTTCTAGGTCTTTCAGTTTTGCAACTATGTCATTCTTTATTTTATAGTTATTAGAATTTAAGTCTGTTATAGATATGAAATTTTTAAATCTATCTTGCACCTCCGAAAGTTGAGTCACTGTAGGCATTAGAGCTATTGATGTCAGCATATTTTTAGATAAGTTATTAAGAGTATTAGTCACCGAGACATATTTCGTTTCAAGATCACTCATTTGTTTCTGAATATCAGCAATGAGAGTGTTATGTTATAATGTAGTATCCTCTAAACTTTTCAACATGTCCTTTAACCCACTATTTCATTAACACCATGAACAGAAATTAATTTTGAATGCCCTTGTATCGCTTCTTTAACTAAATTTTGTATGCTCGTCAACATTTCTTGTATACGTCAAAGATCTTCTAACATTGGAAGGAATGATATACTAGTTTTAAGGTTTTACAATTGAATCTTAATATTGTCTATCACTTCAAGGAGATTCTCCGTTGTTTCTATTACAGTTTGGATATTATCTATTGACTTTTTAGTTCTTTCTACTTCTTGCGAAGTTGGGAGTGTGTTAATAGTTTCTTGGAGAACACTTAATTTTAATTTCATTTCATTTCCATTTTTATTTGTAGCTAAATCGTTTATAGACTTACGAATACTCTCAATATCTGATTGCTTTGGTGTGTTCTTTTGAATTTCATTTAAATCACTTTGAACAGTGATTACACGTTGTAGGTTAATTAAATCTGAAGGAAGATTAAAACCTTCTAGCTTCTTATTTAACTTTGTAAGTGCTTCCCTTGGAGGAATTAAATTAGAAGGAGACGCCCAAGCTGCCAAATTTTGAAGCTGAAAATGGCCGCCCGTCAATCGTCCATTGCGGCCATCCGCCATCTTGCGTATGGAAGAAAGCCACGAAATCCATATTGTTTTATATAAGCCATATAGATAATATTTATAAGAAATCTATATCATATGTTATTATGCTTACATTTGTTTTTAGGCAACGTTTAAATTAACTACAATTGAGGTTGAATGAAAAAATCTAGCAGAATAAACACTGCACAATGAAAAATATTGACATTTGTAGCCGTTAAGTGCGTAAGACCCCTTAGATGTGCTGATTAAGGGACGCGGCCTTTATGAGTTCAAAATCACTCTTTCAAGTCTCGAAAGAGTGAATATTATTGGTTGAAGTCCCTATTAAACATCAAAAATCTATTATTGCTATTTAAATAATAACGTACAGAACTGTTTCGCAAATAGCCGTCTATATACCATTTGGAAAAAATTGAAGTTGGTATGACTTGTAGTAGTAATGAAGAGTTACTCTCCCGCTTTCCTGAAGACATTAGCCCATAAATATTTTGCTGGTATTTTACCTAACCATAGGAAAGCCACACTACGAACCCGCAGGAAATATTTTCGACACCTTGCAATGTGACAAATTGAAATGTTCAAGGGTGTGATACAGGAGTTCAAAATTGGAACCTGTTCAAGGTTTTCCATATGGGCAGTTACTAAATTTTGCAGTGTCATTGATTGATCAATTGCACACTTGAAATTAGCTTTTGTCATGCTAGAAGATATGTAAAGTATCAAAAGCATACATATTAGACATAAAGTCGAACTGGCGAAAATGGGTTAGTGACTTTATATTTATTACTAGACGTTTAACAGACTCCATGTGTGTGCCCTACCGCAAGGGAATCTAAATAGCTCCATAGCTGTAATTTTTACATTTCTTGACTGCCACAAATTAAATTTACCCCTTGAACCAAGTAAACATACTGGATTCATATGTTTATAACAGTGCTTCTAAGATTCAGAAAGCGTAAAGGGTTAAATATGTTTCAGTATACACTTCGAAAAGATTTGTTACAATTTAGTCTCCCATTCACCTGGTCTATGACATGCGAAGCTACATGGTGACCGCACCAGTAATGGACCAGTCGCCAGTGGTTATCTAATAAGGGAGACAAATAGTAATAATAGTTTATGTTGGATATAGTAGTAAACACAATACGTTTTATACTTCCATAAGGTTTAATAATGTGGTACATAAGTGTAAGTAATACAAAATATCAGTGCATAGCGAGTAGAAGGTACAGTGAAATAATTATTTATTGCATTCCTTCGTTGTTCAAGGAATAACTTACAGTAAAAAGAATCAATGATATACACTGCAACAACCGTAGTTCACAATTGGCTACTACAACTGGTCAACTACTGGTGCAACTACACCTTCAGCAATCTATTTGTCTTTTGTCATGTTAAATGAAATAAATGCAAGCCGCTTTCTCTTTGACTTATTCTGCATGCTTTTAGGGTTTGTTTCGTATATTTTTTCTATTATACAAACGTCAGTTCTTGCTTAGAGTTGAATTTTTCCTTATTTGGTCAAACATTGATACCGTCACCCTATAAATAACATTATTGAATTGTAATCATATTAAATTTACACGTGAAGGTTTGGTATTATGGTTAAAGAATACAAACATACACAGATGATTTGTCAGCGCTTCTACAATATTGTATAGCTCAACATAAAGAGCACGGTAACCAAAACTTCCAGTGAACATCGAAAGCTGCATAACGAAACACAATTCCCCAAAGTGCATGAAATAAAATGAATACTTCTGACATTTCCTTTAGTCAGTTTTCTTGTACTTACTTAAAATCTATGAGAAAAATTAGAATAGTAATCCTTCTCTTTAAATTATCGAATTAACATATTGACACCATAATGAAAAGCATAGGAAAACACTTTTAATTGTCTCCATGCCATCAATTTACAACAACATTTGATATTTCGACAGAAGTTCTCTCTAACCCGTGAAATGTGACCTTTCTTATTTTTTTCTGTTTATGCATCCAAAAGCGACACAACTCATTACCATTTTAAAAATCACAGAAAAGCACGAAGAATCATCTGATTATTTGTATGTCTGTGAATACAATACTTCAATTTTATTCCATACGCAATATGGCGAACCGTGATACAAACAACCGGGGCGGCGGCCATTTTCGGCTTCAATTTATTTTCGAAGTAGGGGTACGTTTGGGCGTCTCCTTCTATTTCAATTCCTCCATGGTGATTCCTGTAAACTGCTTACCTTAGTGGGAATGTTATTCACAACAGTCAGTAGATTCTTTAGTTCAACTTGAATATTCATGAATTCAGATATGTTATTAATTATTGCTTCAAACTCACCAAGATTTCTATTAATTTCCGATACGTCACTATAAACTGGTAGATTGGTTAGATCGTCACGGAGCTTATTTGATTCATCAGTAATAGTTTTAAGTTCATTTTGTAGAGTCGAAATAACTTCTTGCATCTTTTGAAGATCTTCTTGAGAGGGATTATTTTGAAGAACATTTTCTAATGCATTCACATCTGTTAGAAGACTATTAAATGTGTTTTGTAACTCCGTAAGCTTTTTATTCAAATTATTAACTAAATCTTGTGCAGCAGTGTTTGTAATGAATTGGTTCTTTATTAATTGTACATATTTTGAATTGTTGTTATAATATTTTGAACTTTAGTTAAATCATTTTTATTTACCAGCTGTGAATACATAAGAATAACACTTTTCAAATAATTATCAAGTTTTTGAAGTAGATCTAGTATATGTTGTTGCGCTTCTGTAATTTCCGTTTCAATATTTGAAGATAACGTATTCTGTAGTGCGTTGATTTCACCCTTTATTACTTTAATTCTTTGATTCAATACTGCTAGTTAATTTTCATTAATGTTTGAGGGAGAATCTGATAATGTTTCATGCTCATGCTACTTATCGCGGGTATCAGAATAGATCTGTTGGCATAATTAATAATACAGTATTTATAATAAAAAATGTTTATGAAGTGTAAACATTCTCTAAAAATACACCAAATTAATTTTCAGCATAATTTTATTAGCACAACAAAAAGATCTAAGAACACGCAGAGTGTGTTTTATTAAGATTCAGATAATAGATAAAACTTAATAGCTAAAACAAATTGTATAAATTTTATTGACCAATTAGCATTTTCCTCGAAGTACCTTATAGTGTGAAAATTAATTTAAGTTTGTAGAGGTTGAGGGTTGAGAACAGATATCACAAATTATTTCTGCCTCATCAGATTTTTTCGGTGACACCATGGTAGCGTGTGTTTCATACGGTGAAGAATCTTGCGTTTGCCATCGTGGGGGTTCAAACGTAATTTTCCCGCTTTACCGTGTAAAGCGTATGTTTACGATATTGAATTTGATACTGATCTTTCGTTAAAGCTTGATCGGAAAGTAAACATTTCATAAAATCATCAAATGTAATTTCAGTTTTGATGATATTCTTCTTCGCACCCTTAACCCTTTTTCTTTCTTTGTTTTCTACTGTACTCATCGCATACACTTTTGATCGTAAACCTACAAATTCCTGAAGAGGAATCTCTTTCAACGCATCTTTCATCTCACCCGACAGTTTCTCGTTGACTAAATGGATATTAGATCTGTTATTTTCGGGATAATTTGATGTGTCAAAGTGATCTATCATTGTTGTCATATCATCATAAAAATTTCGACAAACAATGTAATAAACTAAAGAATTGGTGTCGGTGTAAGCAAGTTTAAGGTTCCAAATCGCGGCTTCATCACATCATAGTGAAATTGATACATGACTAATTTTGAGAGATCCAAAAAAGCGCTTCCAATGTATACAGGTTTATTTAATTTAACAATTTTTTGTAACATGTGAATTAATACTAACATTTCCGAATAGATCGTTCGAGACTTGAACTGTGGCGTGGAAATGAGCTTCTCGGCTTTCCTTTTTTCGGAAACGAGTCTCACATCGGTATGTTTTCTCACATTTTCCATGGTTTGTGCAAACACGCTGTTGTTAAGAAGTTTATAGAGGTCTTTTTCAAAATTAGTTGTTGCTTCTGTGTGGAGCTCGATGTTAAAATCTATGTAGGGGTTAAGCCACTTCGATTGGGAAAACCATAGAATTCTGTGAACCTTCATAAGTTTTAAGCCGTGGGTGAGATCGAATTTTAGCACCCGAAAATGTACAACATAACTTCTTTTTGGTTTTACCGTTAACAATAATTTTCGATCCTTTCCGTTAGGAGGAGTTACATTCTCAGGGGCTACAGGATAATCTGCGTGATCATCATGTAACTCTTCTGGATGTTCTAAATCGACCTGCGCAAAGAAGCCTCGTTCGCCTTCATCAGGGTAATTTAAAATTTTGTTCGAGTCCCAATTCTCTGGTGTCTGATCCCAGGAGAAATTTCCATAGGGAAGAGGCATACTCACGGCATAACCATACAAATTATTCGCATCGAGGTACATAGCGAACGAGACTTCATTTTGAGGCTTGAATTTATCGCCGAGAAACTCATTGCTAGCTTCTACATGCTTCAAGCTACACTGTGATACACAGCGAATAAATTTATCTATAAACAGGTACATATCAATATCTGAAAATAACTCTAATTCAATTTTAAGTTTGTAGAGCATAGCTTTCCAAGATAAGTCGGGGGAAGTGTAAGAAAAAAACGGGTCGATTCCGTAGAAGTGGATGCACGCGTGGCGAAAATTTTCTAGAACGTCAGCACTTAGTACACATCGGTTTTCAAATAATAATAGTGGAAATCTGCAAACGTTTCGCATTCTATCATTTCCCATAGTTGTCGAGCAAACTGGTACTCCTCATCACTGCATACACTACCTTTAATTTTCTTACTGAATGCTTCTTGTGGTGGTAGTTCTCTTTCACAAAATTTTGAGGGGCCAGTAAAATAATCATAGGGGAAGATACCCTTCTACCACTTAATTCGAATTTCACATAATCGGGGAAATATTGGTGAGTGTATTTTAGTTCTTAGGGCTTGAGTTTTTAACTAATTCCTCAAGGGAGTAGGGTAAGAAACGATACAAATCCAAAAAGCGTAATTCCATTTGTCTACAATTATCGAGAGGAAATCTCTTTGAAATCCATATAATTTTTTCCTCACTTTCTGCAAGAGGTTTTATCTAACCCGGAATACACCCCAATTCTTTCACGAGGAGATGAGCGTCATACAAAGATAACCCATGCATGAAGCAGAGTACAAAAATTGTTTTTTTACTTGTAGGTTACAACTATTACAAAGAGTTTTGAGATAAGCCCCTCTTAATTGTCTTTGGTGACGACTTTTGGATTATTTTCAACATATTTTTAGCACAGATAGGACACTCTTGTGATTGTTCGTAGTCAGAGTTTTGCTCTGGGGTTAAGGGGTTCATTTGCAAATTCTGATCTAATATAGCAGCAATATCTTCCAACTCCCTCTTCATGTTTTATAAGAAATGTTGCGCCGTATTACCACTGCCCCTGTATAACTGGAGTTTGGTTGGGTTTATCAGACCTGCAGGTTTTGTAGCAATAACTTGCTAATGTATGCCGTTGAATGTTTGTTGATTTTCGCCCCCGACTTTCACTAACAGGCACCAAAAAACGTTCAAAATCCGCCACAATAATAACATCTGCTTTTAAAAATGAAGAATCTGTTTTAAATTTGACTACAGAACCAGGAGCATGCATAATAACGTGCGTTGGTTCATGCTAATGACACAAAGATTTATGTTCACTTTTTTTTCAGTTTTAAAGTGCGAAAGACACATTTTACTGAAATGATAATGACCTCGATCACTGGTAACATGGCTCCTCACTAAACAAGAAAAGTCTTTTATTAAGCTGTAATGTGTTGTTGTCGGTGTTGCCGCTGCTGATGTCGTTGCCGCTCTTAATGTTATTTCGTTTGTTATAAACAGTAAGTCTATTTAAGTTTCATTAGATTGCTGTTAGGTGATGTAAAGAGGGAACACTTTTTCATTTTCGTCATCTATTCCGCACACATTAACAGACATCAGTGCGTTCGGGAACGTTTTATTGTAGTATTTCTGAAACCTAGGCACGTTATGTAAGTCCACTGGAAAACTGATATTACTAATTTCGAAAATAGGCAATATATCATTCACATGCGGCTCATTGTGAGAAACTCGTTTAGCATGTTTTCTCGATTCAACAGGGTGTAGTTTGGCTAAGACGGAATAGAGATAACTTTTTTGATCATTATTGTTAATGTTCAAAACAGCATGTTTTTTCTTAATATACTCGGAGAGTTCAATGCAACTGGATGCTGCTATGGGGTTGAAGGTGTTAACTTTCACTTCAAGCTTATGGTGGGGAGTAGAGCATAAAGACCACCCTGAACCTTTAACAGCCCTCTCTTCCTGATTTGCTAATAATTCACCAAATATTTCATTATTTTATTTTCTAGAGTAGAAGATTTCATAAACAACTTAATTCCACTGTGCACTGGAGAATTCCGTATTTCTCCACCCGTTTTAACAAAATCGGCATTGGGAATAAAATTGATTTTCAAAAGTGTATCACTTTAGCTCACTTACTTCAAAAAATGAAGGCACTTTCCTCGTATAGAGGTAAGAGAAAATTGTGTATCTCCACCGTTGTTTTATAGGCCAGTTCATAGTCCTCAAATGTATGGTTCAAAGCTCTTTTCACCGATTCATACGAATGTTTATTTCTCATATGTCGATCAAAATGTTTTTAGTAATTTCTTCCTTGCACACTTCACACTTCATCGTTGTTAATTTTAGTTTTTTAGAAGGTGGTGTTTCTTCTTCGATATTACTTTGAGGCATGGAGTGCTTACGCGTAATATGTCTAGAAAATTCGCTTTTGATATCAATTCACCACAATGTTCACAGTTAACTTTTCCCATTTTTGAGGGGAAAAAACTATTTAAAAATCACAAATTTCGTTTTGTTTTCGCTAAATTTCATTAAAACATTTAATATTTGAATATTGTTCCATTGCACATAGGAAAGGTACGTGTTTTGTATTAAATATAGAATAAATGATAGCACTTACTAATGAATTTCAGTTCAAACTAATTTACCCGCTTTTAGACTAACAAATTTTCGTTGAAATAGCAAAAATAGCATACAGAAGAACAGCACTGTTCAAAAAGCAGCTTGCTCGAACGACTCGCCTTGAGAATTTGAAGATAAAATAGCGGGAAAAAAGGTGATTAATATAGACTAACATGACACGAGGCTGAAAATTGAAAGGAAATTATTTAAAATTTAAAAAAAGCTTGTGTATCGTTTGTGCTGCTATCTCTAATAAAAGAAAAATTTCAAGTTTTTTCTATTCAATACATCTAAACATAATAATTTGCCCTTCGCATGACAATCGCATTGTTAGCTACTTCCATTGTCAGTGAAGCAATACCCAACTTCCGTTTTTCAAAGAGTTTTTCTTGATTTATACGAAGTGGAAGCAATAGATAAAAATTCTGAACTGAGAAATCATTTTTCAGAAATAAACAAACAGCAAGTTCATTTCGATTCTTCAATAAAATTTGAACTAAAAGAAAGTTCATCGGCACAGTAACAAAATATTATTCTAAACAACAAGTTCATGGCTGCAGTAATAAGCAGCATTACACTTTAAATTACAAACAATTAGAGTCATGTATAAATAGAGAGAGAAAGGAGAAAGTAGTGGGCATGTCCATGTTGAATGTGTCATTCCGGCATTCACCTGATACAAGGCGAGCAGTTAGCGACGCTTCTAATCGCGTTCGCGTAAAAAGCTAATTACTAATTGCTTAGTTATAAAAACTATTCAATAAGTTGGCAGCCAAGCCGGTAGATGGTAATAATCAGTTAGTTAAGAGCAACGCCTGTAGAAGGCGGTAATAATCAGGTAGTTAAGAGCAACGCCGGTAGATGGCGGTAGGGTGCGTTGAATGGTGGTAGTTGGTGATAATGCCGGTAGATGGCGGTAATAGCACTAGCCGGAAATATGTCTATTTTCCCATTTACGAAAAAATTAGTCGGATGAGGGGCCATAGTCATGTCTTCCCCATGTTAAAATGTGGCGTTAAAGGAAGATTTTACTATTACTGATCCCTCGTATGCAATCTCATCAGTTACATTCTTTGATCGTGTAAAGCGGGGATCCTATGATTTTTCATGGCATCTCCGATGTGTTCTCTACATAAAAACGGTTCTATTTTCAGCAGATTGTCCGTACAATCTATGGCAGCGCCCCTACTGGCAATATAGTGTGCTTTCCTATTCGACTGTTTTGTTATGAAGTACGAGACAAAGATAACATATTTATGTTATTTCTTGATGCTGAAATTGACATACCTAATAGAATAATAAAATATTACAGGTATAAATAAACAAAACAAAGTTTTTAAGGGAACTGTAAAGCACTGGAAATGCTTCAAAATGCTACTTTTTGCGTTCCTATAGCCATAAAAGTTACTAAAATGGTTTAAAAAAATTTAAAAATATGAACGGTGAAAGTTTTGAAAATATTTAATAGCTACTGTTTAGCGTGCAATGTAGTTCAAGTAACGTGATTTTCATTGTTTTTCTGCTGCGTAGAGTACCGAATCTGCTGCAGCTATGATATATGTGAAAGGACACTATGCAGATAACACTATAATTATGTATCCTTGCACTCATATCCTCTTCCCCATCATTTTGAATAAGATATACAATGCACTCTGCACATCCTAATTTATATTATTGAGCACTATATTACAGAAGTAGACCTAATGTAGATGGATTGACTACGACAAACAGAGCTTTTTACACAAGGGCTATGACAGCTGACCCTCCCTATACACCTTTCCGGCTTATAGAAATCACATAAAAGCTACATAATCGTCCTTAATTTTTTGTATGTTACTGTATTTTAGTACCTTTCATGGTTATAGGAACATAAAACGTAAAATTCTGAGGCATTTCCAATGCACTATGGTGGGAATAGTTAAACTGCAGTATATCCAACTGTCCCTCATAACTATCTCAAGAGAAGTCAATATATCGCGATGAGAATACTTTTGTTGTGCTGTGTTATGTCACATATCTTATTAACTCAGGAATATAGTAAAAACATCACATATGGCGAAGAACTTATCAGCATGTCTATATTAAAGTACCGTACAGAACTAAAGCTACGACATTTTTATTACAACTGAAACCTAGCAGAAATTAGACTTTCTTGGTAGAACGTGGTACTGAGACAAACGAATTTACTGTTGACTCAAGATTCATGGTTATCGACATTTTTCATCAAATAAAAAATGGACCACTTCCACAAATATCTGTGGCATAATTACCTTAAGAGTTTGACATTTCAGGACTATAAGCTCTATCAATTTTATCATTATCCCATAGTATCCGAAACTGTACCGTGTAAAACACTAAAGTATTGTATGATTTATGGCACGAAAAATCTCTTCCTAGGGATTGCATACATTCTATATTACGAGAGATTGTAAGATAAATTGTATCGTCTAAAGTGGCCTTTAATATTGGGAGTTGTTATAGTGGTGTTCTTCTGATCACGTTGGTGTGGTAGTCTACTATTACATCATGGACAGAAAGGTATAACAGAAAGCCGAGATGAAATTTTAGGTTAAGCTGTACAAATCCACCAATGAGATATTGAATGTGCTTTGTCGAACATACAGGAATGGCAATGTGTCGTACGTAATGTTACGAGTGACACAGGCGCTTCAAAAGCGGAAGAGCGTCACTTGAAGACGACGAGCTATCTGGAAGATCAACGACAGGGCTAACATTGTTGTTGTGTCGTACGGGTCAGTGGTGACATTCCTAACGTCGGTTTTGAACACACCGCTTGTCGCAGTCAAGTTTGACCACCGACTACTGAACCCTTAGCAGAAGGAACATTACATTGCAGAGTGACGAGTCTAAGGTCTACGGGTAAAACTCTGATGCAAAGCGCCAGTCAGCACAGTGGAAAAGTTATTATCTCTACGACCGAAGAAGTCGAGAATGAGCCACAGCTCAGTTAGCAACATGCTCATCGTGTTTTCCGACATCTGTGTCATTGTTCAATGTAAATTTGTCCTTCAGGGCCAGACCGTCAACATAGACTTCACTAGGATATTCTGCAGTTTTTGAGGGAGAACGTTCGTTGAAAGAAACCTGATCTATGGCACGCAAAGAATTGGATTCTCCACGACATTGGTTCGCGTTTTGAGTAGACGCATCTTCTCTTTATTTCATAACAATGCTCCCTTTCTGAAAAGGAAGTTTCATGGCCCTTCGCGTATGTACACATCTTTGTGTTGTTATTCAAATAATGCATTAAGAGTCTCTACCTAACCTACCTTAACCCGATGTAATCCTTGAAGTAATCATCCCGTTCTGCAGAGTGTACAGTGTACATTTTTAGGTGTATAAGCGCATTTTTTACAAAAGTAGTAGTAGTCAATTCCACAAACTGAGGCGATATCGAATTATGCGAATCGATAAACGATAAAGTAAAATTTAACAAAAAACTTTAACAAAACGTTTTGATGTACATGCTCCAATTAAAACAACGAAAATCACTAAATGCAAATTACAATGCATTTCAAGCAATACAAAGCTACTAATGAAACTCCGTGATCGTGCCCACCAAAAGTTTAAACTTAGCAGAGCCCTATAGGATTGGGATAAATACAAGAGATTGCGTAATTTCACAACTGTTGTTCGGCAAAAAAATTGCATATTTCTCTCATCGCATAAAGTGTAGTGCTAGCATACAAGATACCTGGAAAATAATACGCGAACTTGGTTTGTGCAATAAAAATACTCTATATGTTCTCCCCATGGTGCTGAACGATCCAAATGATGTGAATCATCACTTTGTCAACTCCCATCGCATTTCAGCTACTAGTGAAGATATCTTTGATCAACAAATACTGAAATTTACATCTCAGTTTCCCAAACTCTGGCAATCCTTTTCATCTAAAACTTATGGATATAAACGAAGTGAAAAAGAATGTATATAAAATTAAATCTAATTTTATATGCACTTGATGGAGTAACTGGAAAAATGCTTCAGCTCGCGATGCCCTTCATCTTAGCCCCACTAACACATCTTAACCCCACCTAAACTTCTCGCTTTCTAACGGCTGCTTTCCTAGTGCGTGGAAGCTCGCTAAAGTTGTGCCTATTACAAAGAAAAATCCAGTAAAATCCTTAGACGATTTGAGACCTATCAGCATCTTACCAGTTATGTAAAAAGTTTTGGAAAGAATAGTTTTTCAGCAATTAACTGATCATGTTAATAGTACTGCTCTTACCAATCTTTCAATCTGGCTTTCGTAAACATTTTAGCACCACTACAGCTTTATTACAAGTTACGGATGAGGTATTGCACGCAATAGATAGCTCACATGTAGTAATCGTAGAACTATTGGATCTCACGAAAGCATTTGATCTAGTCCACCACGGCGTACTCTTAGCAAAATTGAAATATTACAATCTTTCTGATACCGCGATTATGTGGTTCGAATCATATCTGAAAAACAGAATACAACAGACATGTCTAAAGACAGCGCATATGCTTTATCTGAGCCATTACTTGTTAGAGCAGGTGTACCGTAGGGATCTATATTAGCCCCACTACTATTTTCTGTTTATACCACAGATCTCTTGAATGTCGCCAGGCACTCATCTGCACAGTTTTATGCAGACGACACTAAACTAATTATTTCCTCACCGCTACAATCCATTATCCAAACAGTGGAACTTCTTAATGAGGACCCCGCGGCCATGTCAAACTGGTGTCATGATAATGGTCTTCTCATCAATCTAGTTAAATGCACGTTTACTCTTCTGGGAACCCAACAACAGTTAAACAAGATCAACCATTCGGAACTAAAAGTGCGTATTATGGATTCTTATGTCTCTTTCTCTCCGAATATAAAATATATTGTGCTGACAATAGATCAGGAACTGAGCTGGAGTACACACACGACTTACCAGTGCTTTAAAGCATTAAATGTACTAATACAACTACATAAAATAAAATATTCCTTATCGCATCATATTAAGTTATACCTTGCTTATTCTACTTCTATTTGATTGTTGTGATGCGGTGTATGGAACGTCTCTTTCTACTCGTAGATGTATGGCTATTCAAAAGGTTCATAACTCTTGCATTCGGTTCGCTTTTGGATTACGTAAAAGTCAGCACATCTTACCCGTGATTAATATTATTTTGACAATGTCTCGGCATCGGTATCTGCACTACTGTTGCTTGATCTATAAAATAAAATCTCACGGTACCTATACTGTAAATTCAAAAGTAGGTCCAATATTCATTCATATACAACGCGGAGCTGTGAAAAGCTTGATGTACCACGCCACAAGCTCCAACAGGTTCAGGGGTCCTTCTCAATATCGGCAGCAAAGGCCTGGAATGCGCTGCCCAAACATATCCGAGATATTGAAACATTTAAACCATTTAAAATTTCACTAAATTTTACCAGCAGCTACCTCCAGTACAAATTATAAATTTACTATCTAGATGTCAGATGCGAAATCGATTCAATATTGTCCTTTTGTGCTAATTAACAAAATTATTGGGTGTAATATGTAATGGTGTTTTATTGTGAGTGTGTGTGTGTACGTGTGTTTTTTATGTTTAATCCACATTATTTTACTGATTTTGTATACCTTTAGTTTTTCTTTTTTTGTAACTGAATTATTTATCTTGTAATTTATATTTATATCTATACATTTATATTTATTAATTAAGAAGCTTTAAGATGAAATTTCATTGTTTCTGTGATCCAACAGATTAGATTTAATGTAAAAATGCCAGTCCAGATCACAGATACATGAATACAATTAGTAATAAAAGTCTTGTAATTCGTCAAATTTTCATGTGTTGTAGTTCTAATTATGTATTCTTTCTGACAAGGGTTAGGTGGTAGAGCAGCCTCAGGCTGAACCTCGCCCGTTCTAATAAAGCCATTGTCAATTCAATTCAATTCTGTAATTATGTTCAAGACTGCAATAAAAAGTCCTTCCAATTCAATAATTTTAAATGAAATTCTCTACATTTTTTATATATCCTCAAATATTGTGTGAACAGGTTCTATCAGAAATGCATTGAATTTCAGACAAAATAATGAAATTTGGAAGGGTTTTTTTCTTGTTCTCTTGACATAATAACTGGATTTACTACTTTCGTTTTGTAAAAGATTCCTCAATTGTATATCTGTACGCCACATGCAATCTACGGAAAGGTACTGCCCTGAGCAAAACAATTAATTGATTACAAAGTAGGTGATAGAATCAAGTTAGGTAGGCGAGCCGGACTTGAACTTTCACAATGACCTGAACATTGAAAGCAGAGAGCATATTAAAAATTAATTAATGGGCAATCTCATATTAGAGAGCGGATGTAAATCTCCATACAATTGTTATTGTGACGTAAACTTGATTTTTAGGTGAAAATCAACTAGTAGAAGGGAAAATGAGGACAGATTAGCTTTGAATTGTGTAGAACTCTGAAACCCGTGCTAAATATAGATATGTAGTATGTTACGATAGGAACAAGATATCATAGTAATGAAGTTTGTAAATCTATGGCCACAGAATAGGACAGTAGTGCTCGAAAATACATGAAGTATAGTGGTGTTTTTATGCAGCGGGTTGGATATAAGGTATAATTAATGATTCATGGAGGCAAGATGTTATTAGAATTTAGACATATACTAGTAAAATAGTCAGTGTCGAAGACTGCAGTGAATATAATGATGATATTCATCAGCGGTATAAATCACGTCCTATTAAACAATCCGTCCTATTGATAATGACTGACACAATCAGCTAAATGCAGTACAAGTTTGGAGTAGCGAAATTTTTAATAGTGCCGATTTCCTCCCAAAAGGAAACTGTTTAGCAGAGATAAATGAATTCTTTGTGAAAATAACACAGAACAAAGAGGATAAATTTAACGTATGCCGTTGAGAAAGAATAAAAGCAACATACATGGATTGCCTCAGAGCGGCATAGTGGTCCGAAACATAGTTACACATAGGAGAGAATACGAATAGATAAAAAAGTACAAGTAATGTGTAATATCAATATAATTCTGCAAACACGCTATACACAAAAGAGGGTAATTTCTAATTTGTACATCGTTTTTGTCAACAGGTATACCTAATCATAAATATACCTGTACTAAACTACTAGATGTGGGTGTATAGTATTTTGGAAAAAAAAATCACTGGTCTTTTTACGTCAGTTTTGCATTTTCGTTGTTTAAATTTTATTAAGTTCAACTCTTGTGTTAACAAAATGCACTCGTTGGTATCTGCTTGCTCTTGTACATCGTTCTTTTGTTTTGCAAGTTACCTATTTGTTCTATGATTCTTTTATTTAACATTACCTATTTAGTTCTTTTTTATGAATCAGTGTAGCATTTTCAAAAAGTTACAATTTTGTTGTTGCATGAAATCTTCTAGTTTACATTGCGTGTTTGGTTTTGTAACTCAGTAGCGTTCTTTTATAATTAAGGAAGATATTTTCTTTAAGCACTTGCATTTTGTGGGTTTGACATGTATAGTATTAGCATTATCACAGACGTGCCTTCGACTTAAACCTCTAAAGCGAAGTGTAGTTAGACGTATTTTCTTTCTATCTCAACTGAAGTATTTTTAATGTGGAAAGCTGCTGTAGTAAGTAGTTTGTATGTATTTATTTGAATCAATTAGTGTTCACATAAAATTAGTTATGTGATATTCAGGAATATCCAGGTAGTTGTTGCTCTTCCATTTTCTCAAAACTTTAAGATATACCTAACACTTTGATTATTTCACAAGCTGGACAGGGAAGGGTACGTGGTAGGATGCTTGGTCTCTTCCAGTTAGTATACATACACACGTATACAATTAATCCTATACATATACACACCCATGCACAGTTATTTTAACACTATAGTACATACAACGTAATGTTCAACATGATGGCTAATATGGGAAGTTCGAATAACTTTAATGAGCTATTTTTATTTTAACACCGCAATGGAACGACCGCTATGCAGTAATTATATGTGCATACGTTTAGCACACCGTGACATGCATTTCAAAAGTTAATGACAATAAATGTTTGGACATTGCATAAAGGAAATTTGTACTGATGTGGGACAAAATTCAATGAATCAAGACAAAGATTAATACACTGAACATTAAGTTTATCTTTTGCACGTAGCCGTAGCCTGCATAGTAAAAATTGCCATGATGTAGAAGACAAATTTTAATATTTAATAATTATTCCTTTTCACAGTAACGCGGAAACTATGGTACATCTTTTGAAAGGAAGTATTGGTACGGGAATTCTTGCCATGGCGAACGCCACTTACAACGCAGGATTGATAGTTGCAGTCATAGGTACATTCATTATCGGTGGAATCGCAACCTACTGTGTACATTTGTTGGTGAGTGTTTTCTTCGTAATTTTCATAAATTTAATGATAAATTGATTAAAAATTAACTTTCAAAGAGAAATTTCGATTTGATTGTAAATAATAAACAGTTGATTCTAGAGATTTTTAAAAGAAATGTAAAATTACTAATTCGACTAATTATGCAATCAAATCAACATCAAATCTACTGCTTCTACATTGGAGTTCACCTTTCAATCCAATCACTTCGGTTTTCGTCTGCTTTTGATTCAGCCTTCGTTGAAAACTCACATAGCGCCCGCAGTGTATCCAGGCAAATACTTTTCCTCAAAGTTGTCTAATTCCTTTAAATGTTCAAAAGAGAAAATATATATTAAACAAGGGATTTACATCTGTTTTCGTGGTCATGTAAAATATCTACGGTATTTTGTGTATTATCGCACTTATTAGTAAAAACTTAAACTAAAGCAAACACAAACAATTGTATTTATTCATATTATTAATCCGTTCTTCCGTTTTTACTATTTAAACCCTATATTCCTTTTTTATGTTCTACTTCCTCTTGTTTTCATTAATCGTCGGTAATTAAGTATTTTTAATATGCCTGTTAGCGTTGTTTTAGGAAATAAGTTTACATAATTTATTATTTTGTGGTTGATCAATCTCTGGCAGAATCATATCCGACCAACATTATTATTATTATTATTTATCATTATTATTAATGATATAGGAATCAGTTTGAACGCAAGCGAGGATCTAGAGGGACGGAAGGGACGAAAATATTTTTCCCGAGATCATCATTGATGTAGCTAATTTAAAAAAAAATGAACAGAGACGAGTAACGTAGAAGAATCTTGCAGTCATCACTGAGAATGCTTTGCTATTGAACAGAGACAGTACATATATATATATAAATAGAAGCAGTGTTACAAACGGCGAACATATATATTGTGTTTTGCATGGATTCATGTACAATAATAGTGAGTGAACTGATAATAACATAAATGATAATGATTTGTGATATAAACAATAAACAAAAAGCGTATAGCTTAAGTTACATAAATAGTGCTTTTTCATGCTGTCTGAATGGACTAATAAATAATCAAGGAAGGTGTGAGTAAATCTTCCTAAGTTGAAATACCGGGTTATGCTTGCTAGATGGAAGCTCTGAAAACCATTGGATTCTTTAACTAACGATTCGTTATTTTTTAAAAGAAGAATGGCGAACCTGATATGTCTGTAACATGTAATATTACAATATGCAGGTGTTTTGCTAATTGATAGGAAAGCTTCAAATCGATTTTAAAAATTAAAGAGCTTTCCAACCTCAACCCTCCATTCTTTCCACCGAATTCCCCCTCCCGAAACTCGTTCCTAGTTCCGCCAGCGGCCCTTCTATTAATCATTTTCTATCCTCTAAGACTCAGTGAGTAGAGTATTAGTTTCCCACTATGTAGGTGTTACGGTCTATCCCAAAGGTTGACTGGCCTGACAGTGTTCCTCAGTTGTTCTCCGATCATACAATAGGACAGTACCTTCAAAAACTGGTCTGACTTCCTTCTCATAAATTCTCCACTCCAATATCTTAGTCTAAGCTGAATAGGCAACAGTAATCGGCGTGAGCCTAAGATGCCTGAAGGTCATAAATAAACAATCAACTCCAAAGATGCCTAAATGCCAAATATAAAATTTAAAAATCTGAAATTTGATGAGTGTATTTTCTAGTCTCTTGTTATGAGATTCAAAATTTCGATTTATAATGGGAACATATACTGGTTCAAAATCCATTTTAAACATCATGCTTCATTCTTAGGACATCTCCATCTATGGAAAGTAACGTAAGCACATTTTTAGTCATTTTAGACCCTCTTCCTCCCACTGTAAGCAAAAATAAGCAGATACCGACTCCATCCCCTCGTTCTTACGTTAAACACATCAAATTTCTTATTACTATCTCGCAGTCTAAATATCTGTTTAAATCTACACTATTGTTTTAAAACGAATATTACGTAAGCATTGCTCTGATTCCCTTAAACCATTGTCAGATAAAATAAACAAAGCTTTAACACCTTCTTCCTTTAATAACGTAATACATGAAAAACTGCAAATCGCAATCGGTCTACTTTGCCCAGAGAACTACGAATCGCAAATCTGGCAGCAAACAGAACGTCACGACAGGTTCTTAAAAATTTCAACCCTTTTCTCAAGACTAAATTGTCTTAAAATTGTGTTGTGCCTTTTTTCTGTAAACCGTATATATATTAGCAAAGGCTCATATGTACTGGCACCACAACAACGTTTTTAAGTGCGAGAGTAAGCATCACTACAAGAGGTGTGATGACCTTTTATGTTAAATGTAAAAGACTGCTACAGGTCAGATTTCCTAACCTACAGCACTTACCTTCTAGACGATTGACAGTTTTGTTTCTTGTTATTTAAAAAATTCTATGAATACGAGGATATTTGAGTTTAGATATTGTCTTTCAAATTGAGTAAACAGATCTACAAAGGTATTGAATGTTGCACAGAAGAAGACGAATGTGATTAAAAAATGAACTCCACTGCGTTTAAGTAATCAAGAAAAGGTGTTCTCACATCTGTTTTTCACACATTTTGGTTTTGCATTACTGGGAGTTTACTTTTCTTAAATTTAAATCATTCAGCTACAAACTAACCGTTTATAGGTTAACGGGGAATGTTAACAAGGTTAACAGTGGGAATAGGTAAACAAGGGAACGTTTTCTGCTCGAACAAAAATTTTCGTGCGAAAGTATGTTTTTCCTGAAGAATGTTATACACAGATCAGAGAGAGCGATCATTCATCTGTGAATTGCTGCTTCCTCTCCAAACTGACCAGTGACTACTCGAATACTGTATAGTACAAAAGACTGGAAACAACCCAGTAAGTCTTGGGAGGAAGTGCGACGCGTCTTAGGACGCGTGAAGGAAGTGAGACAAAATATTGCATAAAAGTAACGTGGATACTGCGTTACCAGATGCGGAAGATAAGGACAATGGCAGCCATCTTGAAAGCTTCCATCTTGGAATTTACTTGAGAATTTGTAATGAGAATTTGGTCATGTAACATATCGCTTTAGGCTAGCTTGTTTCAAGAAATCAAAATCTGAAGTCGGCTTTTTAATCTACCTTTATTCGTTTAGGAGATAGGGTCCCTCAATGTTGGGATTTTATTTTCTACAACATGTGCGTAAAGTGGTATACATTTGGGCCGACACACACACCCAGTGTTTTTCTCAAATCCTTATGGACCATGCGAACACATTGTGTTCAACAGAGGCACAGGTATGCTTGAATCCGTTGCTGGAAATGGTGTAGGTAGTTGATTTTTCACGATACAACGCCTTGCAAATAACTCCAAAGATAGAATTCAAGGGGTGTGAAATCAATTGACGGAGTGGTGCATTTGGCGAACCTTTGTTGGCGGCTCCACCATCCAGGAATTGTATATTCATCTACTCTTGCAACCCATATGCCTAGTGGAATGTGCGTCATCTTGCAGGGAAAAGCAGAAAAAATTGCCATATGAACTCATAAACCGCAGTATTCCTTCCGGCTCGGTGCCTTCAAAAGTGATCGACCCATTGGGAGATTGCACGTACACCTGATCTGATGCGCCTTAATTTCCATTTTTGACTCTCATGAATTGCATCTATGTTATATACCGGAATAGAGATAGGAAAGGGATATAAATTGCATCTGGCTTTATTCAAGATACCATCACAGCATGCGCCTCGTATGATCGAGAGAAACAGGGAGAATTACGTTTAGGATGGCCGGCACTGGGAATCAAAACCAGGTGCTTCGGATTGCGGGGCTTGCGCTCTACCAAATAAGCCTCTTTGATTTTCATCTCTGGTCACTTGAAAGACTTGGTGTATTGTGTAAAAAATCAGCGACCTACACCATCTTCAGAAAATGTTAATTTGGGAACTCAAATTCTTAAGCAAATTACAAGATGGCGGCTTTCAACATCGCTGCCATGGTTCTTATCCACGTTACTTCTATACAATATTTTGTCTCACTCCCTTGACGCGTTTACGACTTACAATGTTATTTCCATCTTTTGTATTATACAGTAATCGAGTAGTCATTGGTCAGTTTGGGGAGGAAGATAGCAATTCACAGATGAATGATCGTCCTTTCTGATCTCAGCGTATCACATTCTGTAGGAAAACTATATTTTCGCACTAAAACTTTTGTTCGAGCAAAACACATCCCCTTGTAAGTGAAGAAACGCAATAAAAATTATCTACCGGGTGATTCTACGTGAAATGTGTAAATTACTATTGCCCCGTCATTTCTAAATTTATGGAAACTTGGATAGAATTTTTCTTCACCCTTCCTGTGTACAATCTCAACTAGTCCTGAAATATAAACAATTATACGTTACAAATAGACAAAAAATCTCCGTTTCAGGGCAGTTTAGATTTCCATAGTCTTTGCAAACCTTGTTATGTGGATTATCTTCTTGTAACTTAAGATTTATAATGAGTTAAATATGATATTTGAAATTTGGCTATTGAAACACGGGTAACAATTTTAATTCTTTATAAAGTTTGGGGATTCAAAAGTTAGTAAAAGACTTTTAGTAACAATGCGATATTTATTCCTGTAGTATTTGCCTATGGTGGGTAGATTGTGGGGTTCAGCTTGTTACTTGTAGTCCCTCAGTATTACAAGTCATTTCCCAAATCGAACATATTGAAAGATTAGCGTTTTAGAGAAAAATAAAGTGTATATGGAACCAAGAATAAAAATCCAAAATAATGTAGAATGTAGCTGTCGACAAGTCCTTTAAAGAAAAGTGTTTGCTTGGTTACTTCAACTGGTTGAAAATTAATAGAGCTTCTAATCTGATGATCTATTCAACGACTGGATCAGTAGATACTGATTATACAAGCTCATGTTGCATGTCCAGTTTTATATTTGTCAAGTTTGGAAGTACTTTGTATAGCACTTAGCACTCCTGACGGTTAAGATTTCTTAAAAATATTGATCCCTACATATAGGCAGTTATAGCAAAGTTGTAGGAATAGCATAAAATCCTATTGTTAGAGTATTTCCAGACTGGCCATAACAACTTTCCTATTGTAGTGAGTTCACCGTTTTTAGTCCTTACAAACAATTGTGTGTCTTGTTTAACATTAATAACTGGTTTCATGTTTATTTCTGTAACTGGTTCATTCTTTCAAACTGTTTTTGTATATGTATAAAAACTCTCATGTTAATAAGTTCGAGACTAAAAAAATCGGCTACAGCTATTAGAAAGAACAGTTTTTATTCTTATAAAACTCCTTCATGCATTATGTATGTGGCAGAAACATAAACATGCTATTTACAGGTTTTCAATAAAGAAAAAAACAAAACAAAGTTGTACTTTTAGTCACTAAAATATAATACGAGGGTCATTTCGTAAATAATGCACTAACTTATTATTAGCTCGAATTTTGATTTGGCGGCGATGTCTCTTTACAGTCCTTCAATATAGTCTGCCTCCTTAGCAATAACCGAATCCCAATGTTCGGGAAGTTTCAGTATTGTAATGGGAAGTGGATCATTGGGTCAGTATGATAACATGACTACAATGAAAACAAACCACGAACAACAAGAATTACACAATGCTGCATAAACAATCCAAGAAGCAGACCAACACCAAACGGTGAAGCTTGGAAATAGTGAAAATACACCCACCAAAAAGGGATATAAAAGGCCAGTCAAGAGCCTTAGAAGTATAACTTCTTTGCTCCGAAAAGTGGTCACCTCTTCCTACCTGACTTGAACTGGAGTCAGGACTCTTCCTAAACCCCTACTTGCACTGGAGTCGGTACACCTATACCTTGCTAACTTGGACTGGAGTTAGTATTCGTGCTCCAGACACTTTCCTTTCCGGAAGCCCAAAGTCGAAGTTATCACTACAATAGAGGTAAACCACAGTCAAGTCATTACAGAGCCCGCGTTCGGGACACTCTTCTTAATTACTGTAAAGTATTTGTATGTTATATAATATTGGAACTTTTTGTAATAAACAAGGTGTCGGTAAAAACGTCAATAAGTATCTTGCTCTATTATTTCATAAATCACCCACTATAATAAACGTTCCTTGGTCAAACGGACTCTACCAGATTTAATCGTATATAAAAAGACTGTGCTACCACGTCATATACGATCCCTTTCGCTAACAGTACTAAGGTGCAAACAATCATTACGAAGTACCAAATAAATCATTAGGTGGTGGATCGCTCGGGTCTAGAAAGTAATTACGAATTCTATCACGACATTACGTAGTGATAGAAGCTCGGGTTATATAAGAGCATTCTTATAAAAGTGTTTTTAGAGTAAATAAATAAAAAAACGACAAACCCAAAGTGAAATATTTCGGAGTATAAACGATAAGTGTTCAACAAAGTGTTACAGTGACAGTTATATCTAACAACTACCAACCATTTTGTGAAAAGTGAACAGCTGGAAAAACCCACCCAAATTACCCAATTGGATATATGGATATACCCCCCAAGAAAAGAAGAAAACGCACCACTGGAAAACATTATTGGATTTTCCCAACCTCAAGAACAGAAGACTGCAGCCCACGAGGAGAATTGGATTTTTCACCAGGATACAGCAGCAGGACGGAACCAAGGACGAATCCAAGCTATGTTTCTTTAAATTGTATCAGGTGACAATCGTTTTCTCCAAACGAAAAGCAGAGTAGATAAGCATATTTATTTAATGAGTAAATGCCTGTAACCCGTTCCGGAAAAAAGATCGGACGATATACTTCAAGTTTAGAAAATAATTTTGAGGAAGACGAAATGGCAACACAACCATCATTCAATCTGCCACACCTAACCAAATACTCGGGAACCGTTAACGAAGATCCCAATCGTTTCTTTATGATCTTTGAACAAGCTAATTTGCAAGGGTGGACAAATGAGAAAATGTTCAGATACTCAGAATATATCAGCAAGACGTTCCTCTTGATTTAATATTTCAATTTCAATCTCTAAATCAATTAGAAACATTAACTTATGATCAACTCAAGGAAAAATGGTTAACCTTAGTCGTCCTCTACTGCCACAATATAAGGCTGAAATGGAAATCAATCTTGTCCAACAATACCCTGAGGAAAAAAATAGATGCCTACTTTCTACGAAAGTTGAGAGCCATACCGCACAACCTTCCGAAATGCACGGAAGAGGCCAAAGTGCATTACTTGTCGTTAGGATTGCAAAGCAATCTTCTAAAGAATATTGCGTTAGGAACCTATCAAACAGTTCCGGAACTCCAAACAAAACTTCAGGCACTGGAAAAATCTGAAGATCTAATGAGAGAAAGAGATTACGTGGAAAAGGCACAGGCTTTCCAAACAATGGAGGAGTTAAAAACTTAATGCCAGAATATCCATAATCTTTATAGGAATCCAACCTCACCTCAAAATATAAGTTTTAATTTGAAAAATAAAAACTTTAAAAATTTGCCTTACCAGCAGTATCGAAGACAACAAACAAATTATCCAACGTATTCTCACAACCCTAACCAACAATGTTCAAGTACCCAAACATTACCTCCATGCACAAGACAAGAACTCATAAATGGCTTTTCAAAAGGAGAACCAGAACCACCCGGATACGATCCCATATGTCAGACCTATCAACAAAAAACAACCTCTTAAAGCAAAATAAGTCAATCTAACCAAACCATGCCACAATCTCCAATCCTTTCATTTTATGGTTCACAACGAAGAGCACCTAGCCAAATACCTACAAAATATATTATCAATACCTCTGCCTACCAAACTGAACAAATAAAGTCACAACCTAGTTAAAATGTTAACCCTCAATCCAATCTGGTAAGTATCACAAATAAATTAGCGGAATTGTAACTTACTATAGCCAAAAACGCATCATAAAAACCGCCTTATAAAAAGAAGGTCAAAAATAATTATAACAAGGGCAAATATAAAAACAGTCGGATGTCCAAGGGGAAAATAAAAACAAAAATGGCAAGCAAAATGATGCAAGCGGTACAATACTGTTTGTTCTGTATGTTTTAAACGTGGCCACAATTCACATGTTTGTTGGCATAATAAAAATAAAAAGGAAAATAATCAAGGAAACTTGGAAGTCGTCCATCTCATCATCAGGCGAGCGGGCGAATAAAATAAGTAAAAATCACACTCAAGTTGGTCCAACCCTGTGGATGTTTCCGGAAAAACAGAAAACCCTAAGCGAACTTATACTAATTTTGAATAGATGACAATCGGTCTTTGATCAGGGTACAAATAGGTGATAGAGTAGTACCTACAATTTTGGATACAGCTAGTTCGAATTTCGCGCTGGCCAAAGCAAGAACTGCCTAAGAACTGTCTATTAATTCATTATAAAACGCAGATACGAGGAATAGCTAATAAGGTTTTAGAATTATTTATTTTATTTATTGACTTATTTTCCATGGCGGAGTTAAGGCCACAAATGCCTTCTCTTCCACTCAACCATGTACATACAAAATCTAAATAAGCTATCAATATTAATACTAGTATAATTGGATAATAACTAAGAAAAAGAATAAACACTAAATGAGTACACATAACTACACAAGGAAAAAACGTATAAACAGACACAACACACACACACACACACACATGTTAACATTTTACAGAAAACTTAAGCATGTTTACAATTTAAGGCTGATCATATATATGGATATACATCGATAATGATACTACTACTAATAACAATAACTAAGAAATATACAAATATAACTTATCAGTATATTTAAAAAGAGCTGTGCACTTACTCTTATCCTTTTTCTTTTTTTTTCTTTTACTGTTTATTTCATCGTCGAGTGTGTAAAGACTAGGAATTTAATTGGATCAGGTCTGTAATCGACTTCCTAAACGTTGAGATGGATTGTAGCTGTCGTGTTTCGGGCGGAAGATCATTCCAAGCTTGGACGGAGGAAACAGTGAACGATTTGGAATAGGAAATAGAAGAGTGATGAGGGACCAAGAGTAATTGGCTTTCCCTTGACCTGGTCTTACGGTCGTGGTAGGAGCTAAGGGCCTGAAAGCGTTCGTGCAAGTAAGAAGGTTGTTGAAGGCGAAGTATTTTGAATAGAATTGTTAGTCTATGTAAGTTGCGTCTTTCATTAAGTTTTAGCATTGACAATTGTCTATAGGATGGAGTCAGGTGGTCTGAGTACTTGAGAAGGAAAATAAATCGAAGACAGGCATTTTGTACGCTCTGTAGTCGCCTGGCTAGTTCATCCTTGAGATTGGTTAGAATCACATCGCAATATTAAAGATGAGGGAATACCAGTAACTTAACTAGAATTGATTTGATGTGGGTGGGCAAAAAATCTTTAAGTCTAGTGAGAGAGTGTAGGGACGAGAATGCCTTCTTGCACATTGCATTGATGTGTGGTTTCCATTCTAGTCGCTCGTCTAGGATTACACCGTGGTTTCTGATTGTCGTAGAATAGGGTATAACAGTCTGGTTTAGACATACTGCTGGAAGATCATCCTTTTGCATGTACTGAGCTAGTTGGTTGGACGATATACGTATACATTTAGATTTTACTGGGTTACTAACCTGTTTTTATATGACCACTCGCTGATTTTTTGAAGATCCTCATTTAATTTGGAAATAGTGGTTTCTAGGTTTTGTGGGCGACATGAAATGTATATTTGGAAATCGTCAGCGTACAAGTGATATTTACAGTGTGAGAGGACAGATGGGAGGTCAATTACATACATACAAAATAAAAGTGGTCCCAGGACACTTTCTTGGGGTACTCCATGAGTTAGGTAGAACAGTGAGGAATTTTTACCAGCTATACTTACGAATGGTTTCCTATCGCACAAATAGTTTTTCACCCATCTAACAGCTCCCTGGGAAAAAAATTAAAAATGAGATGATTTCCGCAGTAAAATTTTGTGGTCAATTGACTGAAATGCCTTAGAAAAATCTACAAGCATAAGGTATGTGATATCTCTTTTATCTAGTGCTAGCCTTATATCATCCGTGATGCATACTAGAGCAGTAGCCTTACTGTGATATTTGCGGAATCCCGATTGAAGTGGATCCATTAAATTGTATTCTATTAGGTGTGTCCGAATTTGGTCGCTAACAATGTATTCAAGCGCCTTTGACAGGGCGGGAAGGATGCTGATCGGGCGAAAATCGTCCACATTTAATACGTTTTGTGTTTTGGGGAATGCTAATACTTGTGCTATTTTCCAATCAGATGGGAAACTACCAGACATGAGGCTGAGGTTGAACATATTGGTTATTGGATTTATAATATATGGTAGGATCATTTTTATAAAAATAATAGAAATTTGATCGTTGCCTACAGCAGATGATTTTATCCTCTATATAGCTTTTTTGACTGTTTCAGGGCCAATACATTCAAAGGAAAATTCATTTAGAGTAGTTGGATGATTTGCGTTATTTGTATCAGATAAGTTGAATTTGACTGAATTTGTAAGTTTTATATTAACGAAATGAATTACATGTAGGTTTAATAAAATTTAAAGTTGGTACAACATATTATTCTCATTATGTTAGAATAATGGAAAATAGTCATTTGTGCTTCATTTTCGGACAGAATTTGTTAAAGCGCCTCTTAGCTAAAATAGACTTAGAAAAAAATATTGTCTCTTTCAACAAGAAACCAAGGAAAGCTATTCTTGAAGAAGAAAACAAGCAGAAACAGGACATTGTTCCATCAATAATTTTGTCATTAAAACAACGTAATATGGCAAATGTCTACTCAGCAGCTAATCCTGTCATACCAGCAAAGTAATATTTCTTCCTTCCGGTAAAAGTTAATTAGAACGTACAAGCAGAATCAGCATATTTTTACGTTACGCTCTTCCAGTATTTGAAAGACAAATACAATCTCCAAGTATTAACAATGAAAATGCCTGTCGATAATCCAACTATTTTGGTGGTAAACACGACAGCAAATAAAGTTACGTTACAAAAAATCTCCAATAGCTTATATTGAAGAGACACTAGAAGAAATTTCTCTTCACGTTGAAAAACAGAAAGAGGATGGGGACAACATATATAAATATCGTACTAAATAACAAGTACAAGAAAAATTAGCATACACTGAAAAACTTTTCAATTTTTCACTATTTGATATAAATCCAGAATTTTCAGTGCAAACTAGAAATGAAATTGCGAGATTATTATATGAATTTTAAAGGCTGTATACATAAAATACGCATGGACAAAGCAGCGGCTTTCCATGCTAGATCACCGCCAATTCCAATAGCTATACGAAAGCAAATTGACCTTCAACTTAGTCAATTGGAAAAAGCGGGCACCATACGAGAAACGTCGTCTAGTGCATTCCCTTCTCCTCTTCTAGTGGTGCGTAAACCAAATTCACAAGACTTTCGTTTGGTTCAAAATTTGATAAATTTGAACAAATATATGAGAAATCTTGCAATACCATTTCCGTCTGCAGAAGAGTTCTTGTCAAGCCTAAAAGGAAAGAAGTATATTTCCACCATGGACATAAGTCAAAGCTACTATCAAATATTTTTGGATAAAAAGGTCCAAAAATACACTATTCTGAGGTAAACCATATCAGAAAAAGCTACAAGTTTCAAAGAGCAGTGATGGGACACTCTACCTCCTCTTCGCCTTTGACGATAATACAAAGATTTCGATACTACAAGTATTGAAAAACAGAATTACAAGTTTCGCAGCTGACATTGTGATAGGGTCATATACACAAGAACACCAGTTACAAGACCTACGTTCACTTTTAATACACCTCAGGGCATGACTTCAGAGCAGCGTCAAAAAGTTACATCATTTCTATAACTCTCTGTAAGTACTCGGTTTTAAAGTGAGTGCAAATAGTATATCTATTTCAACAAAAATCGCAAAGAAAATACAAAATTATCAAAAACCGCGCTTTGTTCGTTCATGCGCTCGCATTTACAGGTTCACGGACAGGATTGAACCCTTTCAGAGATTAATAACAAAAATTCAAAGTTCAAGTGGGATCAATAATTAGATACACTGTTTGAACAACTAAAGCCCGATATAATAAATGCACCCTCTCTCCCTCATTTTGATCCAGAGGCACAAATTCGTCTCTATACAGACGCAAGTACATATCAAATTGGGGGACTTCTAACGTGTTACTACCCGTTGAAAAGAAAGTGTCATATTGTTCAAGAAGATTAACGGACACAGAGAAAAGATATCCAACATGACACAAGGAAATATGTCCGCTCGTTTACGTCATTCGGAGATTTTCCTACTACATTCTAAACAAAAATTCACTTTGTACACAGATAATAAAAGTCTTTCAACCGTACAAACTCAAAATGACCGAATTGGGAAGTTTTCGCGATAAAGATATTCCTGTCGGATTAACGTTTCGATGTTAAACACGGAATGCCAGCAGATTTTTCTCTAGATTAGAAAGCACCGAAGAAGTCAAAAAAAGAAGAAAAAGGGAAAATACAATTAACTTCCACTATGTGGGAGGAAAATTAAGGTACCTATTTTAATATTTAATCAGTGGGACACCATTGAACCCTCTACCAATTCTGTGGGCGAGAATCCATTTGTTAAGTGTTATGTGAGAGATTACAGGTATTGATTTTTTTAAGCCTGTGGGAGGATGGGGATTTTTCACCTGATAACTTTCACTTAAACACTTAGCCTTAATATGTTTAAAACAAAGTTATTTATTGTGACATTTGTTTATAATGGCAACCAACTTACTTGTTTTTAATGTGGAAGAAAGAGAACTTTCTCCACCAACTTTTCGTTATTGGTTTCAGTTCATTTTGTGGGAGGAGAGGAGTTTCCTACCCAATTACATTGTCTTTTTTTCGTTTTGTTGTGACAACAACTGCCTTTTACTACATGGCGTAACGCTTAATAAATTACTACAAGAAATACGCTTACACACGAATATATTTGCTATAACACTTGCACAGACTATTTTTATTAGCAACCTGTTACACATATTTTTGTATTACAGTTCTTAAATATTTTTAGTTTAAGAAACACTACACACACTAATTTACTATACTTGACTGGTTGGAATGTTGTGCCATTTTTGGTCTTTTATTTTACTATTACTGCTACACCGGTTAGGCTGGTTGCAATACTTTCCTGCATTGGTGCTGGCTGGCAGGAAAACACATCACACTAGATGTGCATATATCAGGCGAGACGTCAACAAATATTTTCCTGTTATATATTGCTCCCAAACGGGCTCCGATCCCTGGCACCTTTATTTTGATAGGCACTGTTTGGATACGGCATTACTTCTTAATTAATTTTTGTTGTCTTTTTAGCAGAACTAGAGTTTTTACTTGTTTTATTAACAGGTTATTATTTTGATTCAACTGGAACACTTACTTTTTACACCTCGGGATATTTTTGGAACAAAAAGCTTGATTTTATTTTTTGTCTTTGTTATAATGAGTTTTTTATCTAGGCACTGCATAAACGTTATTTATTTAGGCACTGCATGAGCGTTTTTTATTTAGGTACTGGATGAACGTTTTTTTGGCACTGTATATAACAATTTTTTATGTTTGAATTAGATGCATTTTGCCTTAACTCTACGTCCGTCACCGACACTTGGGCCGCATGTCGCAATTTTCTTTACCTGGTGCGTAACTGTGCGTCCTTTTAATTTGGCTTGACTATTTGAAGGTTTATTTGGTTCTTGACATTTTACTTTTAGTTTAATTATGAGATTTTTAATTTTGCAGCGGTCGTTATTTTTTGTAGACGTACTAAAGCTCTGCTTATAGCTTTAGCTATCCATTTGTGATATATTTTATGACTAAGTTTACATAGTTTACATTGTTTTTTTTATTATCTTTCACAAGCTTTTATCTTGATGGTTTACTTTTTTAGTAGTCTTTGGATGGGTTTCCCGATACATGTGTAGGTTTTTTATACAAGTTAATGTAATTTTGATTTGAGAGATTACATCTTTTTTTAAGGATTATTAAATTTCTTAGTTCCTTAACATACTTTTAACATATTTTTATTGAACATTTATCATACAAATGGCGACAAAAATAACTTGTGTACTACCTGATTGCAATCTAATGCCATTTCAATATTGAACCTTATTAGGGTAAAAGGCGGAACTCACGCGGTACTCTGTCCAATTTGCGTCAGCTACATTTACTATAATAATGTACTCAAATCTTTTATTTGTTTTGGGTAATTATTGAAGATTTTTTCTTCTGTGTGTGTACGTTGTAAAACTTGTTTAGGAGACGCGTTTGTAAGTTGAGCCTTGCTAACACTTTGGATTTGAGGGAACGCTTTTTATTTATTTTGTTGTTAAGAGGCCTCTGTTGGCTTTCGTTGACTTGACATATGTTGAGGTTCTTTTCCCTGTCTCTCTTTTGGTACACATCGTCCACGAGATTAGCGTTTTTTGTTTGAAATTTTTTTTATGGGTTCGTTGTCTCTATATTGACAACTTTGCGTTTCATTAAACAGCACTGCTCTTTTTTCGGATCTTTTACCCAGGTCTTTTCTACATTGGGACATTTTTTAATTCTCCGCTACACCTGTTAATGTTTTTTTAAACCTTCATACATGCGTCCAATTTGGGGTTCATAGTCGTTTTAACTTTTATTTTAATGATAACTTTTTATCTCCATTGCCTTTATGCCTTGCGCTAACTTCAGGTGCCTTGAGTTATTCTTCAATTTGTCATCCGGGTTTTCGTAACTTTCATATCGTCTGTCTTGCGATCGTGTTTTTTCCATCTCTCTCACTATGATTCGATCTTGGAAATCGTGTTCGGTTTTTCCATCTTGCTCTGTCTTCGAGGTTGTGTTCTGCTCTTTTACCTGTTTCTATGATACGGTTTTCGCAATTGTATGTTGCCTGTCCATTTGTCTAAGTGATACAGTTTTTGCTCAATAACTTATCTCCTCTCCAACCTCTAGCCTGGCGTTTACTACAAGCGCCTTATCGGACGAAGACTGTTGAATCGCCTCATAACTTTTTCTTTGTCGATACCGCGATTGCTTTCTAACAGCCGTGTTGTTCTTTTCGAACTTTTTGTAGTTTCAACATTTTTCTTAATTCTGCGTCTTTTTATTGGGTATATCTATCTATTTATCCTGAAGCTTTCTTTTTGACGCCTTCGGGCTATGTTCTTGTTTTTCACTTGTTTATTTGACTGACCACTGTCACAACTTAAGCTTTTCATATTTTGGTTAATTTTTCAGGCGGACGGGTAACGACATATTTTGGTGTGTTTTGCACTTAATTTGGTCATTAGACTATTGGAACTTTTATTGCTGTATTTCTGATACTTTTTGATTTTTATATTGACCTTTTGCTACAGCTTTTACTTGACTCATACGATTTCTTGATCGCCCTGCGTTTTCATTGACTTCGTTGCCATTCTCTTAGGATACTTCACGACTTTCTTTATCACGTTTGGCTGCCTTTTCCCTAACTTCATTAACATGCTTCGATATCTCTTGTTTGTTCATAATTATCTCGTCCTTTCAGTACCGGATTTACGTATAAGCTAAACAAGCTATTGCTAAGGGCCTCACTCCCTCGATGGGCCCCCAAAAATTAAAGAAAAACTGGCGGTAATGAAATTTCAAAATAATATAAAAAGGAAATACGAAAGTATGATAAATGTTCAATAAAAACAAGTTAAAAGTTCGTTAGGGAACTAAAAAAATAATAATCCTTAAAAAAGATGTAATCTCTCAAATCAAAATTACATTAACTTGTATAAAAAACCTACACATGTATCGGAAACCCATCCAAAGAGTACTAAAAAAAGTAAACCATCAAGATAAAAGCTTGTGAAAGATAATCAAAAAAACAATGTAAACTATGTAAACTTAGTCATAAAATATATCACAAATGGATAGCTAAAGTTATAAGCAGAGCTTTAGTACGTCTACAAAAAATAACGACCGCTGCAAAATTAAAAATCTCATAATTAAACTAAAAGTAAAATGTCAAAAATCAAATAAACTTTCAAATAGTCAAGCCAAATTAAAAGGACGCACAGTTACGCACCAGGTAAAGAAAATTGCGACATGCGGCCCAAGTGTCGGTGACAGACGTAAAGTTAAGGCAAAATGCATCTAATTCAAACATAAAAAATTGTTATATACAGTGCCAAAAGAAACGTTAATCCAGTGCCTAAATCAAAAACGTTCATGCAGTGCCTAAATAAGAAACTAAAAAAAACTCATTATAGCAAAAACAAAAAATAAAATCAAGCTTTTTGTTCCAAAAGTAACAGCCCGAGGTGTAATAAAATAAGTGTTCCAGTTCAATCAAAATAATAACCTGTTAATAAAGCATGTAAAAACTCTAGTTCTGCTAAAAAGACAACAAAAATTAATTAAGAAGTAATGCCGTATCCAAACAGTGCCTATTAAAATAACGGTGCCAGGGATCGAAGCCCGTTTGGGAGCAATATATAACAGGAAAATATTTGTTGACGTCTCGCCTGTTATATGCACATCCAGTGTGATGTGTTTTCCTGCCAGCCAGCACCAATACAGGAAAGTATTGCAACCAGCCTAACCGGTGTAGCAGTAATAGTAAAATAAAAGACCAAAAATGGTGCAACGTTCCAACCAGTCAAGTATAGTAAATTAGTGTGTGTAGTGTTTCTTAAACTAAAAATATTTAAGAACTGTAATACAAAAATATGTGTAACAGGTTGCTAATAAAAATAGCCTGTGCAAGTGTTATACCAAATATATTCGTGTGTAAGCGTATTTCTTGTAGTAATTTATTAAGCGTTACGCCATGTAGTAAAAGGCAGTTGTTGTCACAACAAAACGAAAAAAAGACAATGTAATTGGGTAGGAAACTCCTCTCCTCCCACAAAATGAACTGAAATCAATAACAAAAAATCCCTTTCGGTAGGCCTACAGTCTGAGGTAGATTTCGAAGTTTCGCTGGGAGCCGGGGTTCGCCCCCCAACTTCAGTGCTTTTGAGAGGATGCTCCTCCTTTATCTTAACCAAAATCTCCCTGCAGCACTACACCACCACGAAGTACATCTTCACCCTCCCACGGTTGGCTGCGCCCCCAAAGGGAAGATTTGCCCCATTTATTGTAACCTACTCTTGGTCATACACTTTCATTGAAAATTTCGTTTCTCTACCTTCAATGATTTGGAAATTGGGTTTTTGGGGCGGCCATTCTGGATCCAAGTTGACGACTTTTTTGAAGTTTTCTTATTTTGTCGTGACCTAGTTGTGATAGTACAACTTCAAGTAAAATTTCATTTATCCAGCTCAAACGGTGTAGAAAATGGGATTTTGGGCGGTCATTTTGGATCCAAGATGGCGACTTTTCCCAAATGTTGTGATATTTCCCTAAACTACTCGTCATAATGCACCTTTATGCCAAATTTCGTATCTCTATCTCAAACGGTGTGGAAAATGGATTTTTAGGTCCGCCATTTTGGATCCAAGATGGCGTCTTTGAACTCATTAGGTAACATTTTCGTAATCAAAAAGTGATGTTGTACCTTTATGCCAAATTTGATTTCAATAGTCCCAGCGGTTTAGGCTGTGTATTCTATACAACAATGGGTTCGGCGGCCATTTTGGATCCAAGATGGCGACCGATTTTGCTCATTAACGAACTTAGCCGAGTTATTAAGCCTAGAAACAACATATAAAAATTTGGTTCAAATATCTTCAAAATTATGGCCGCTAGCGTGTTAATATATATATATATATATATATATATATATATATATATATACTTTCATATCGTACCGATCTCAATAGGTATATTTTCTTCGAAATCTACCTAAAAAGTTGGTGGAGAAATTTCTCTTTCTTCCACATTAAAAACAAACAAGTTGGTTGCCATTATAAATAAATGTCACAATAAATAACTTTGTTTTAAACATATTAAGGCTAAGTGTTTCAGTAAAAGTTATCAAGTGAAAAGTCCGCATCCTGCCACAAGCTTAAAAGATCAATACCTGTAATCTCTCACATAACACTTAACAAATGGATTCTCTCCCACAGAATTGGTAGAGGGTTCAATGGTGTTCCACTGATTAAATATTAAAATATGTACCTTAATTTTCCTCCCACATAGCGGAAGCTCTCAAGTGTAATCCAACAGTTGCGCAAACCTCCAAAAACTAACAAAAGGGTCGCAGTCTTAAAGTAAATACAGTATTCGGTTACTACACAAGTACGGTCAATTATGCAAATATCATGTCACTACATAAGTCCCTTTTACATCAGTTCATGCCTTTATTAGAGTAAGACAAAAATTCATGAGAAGATTTGAAAGTCCTTGCTCTTTTATTTAAAATTTCTTATTCGTAATTAAACGAAAACGTCAAATTTAAATCCTTTTTTAATCATCGAACGATCAAAATGGTCTTCTAAAATTAAACCAGAGTTTTGCTGTTATTTTTGGTATAGTACAAGCATAACAATTCCTAGCCACTAATTTAACTTTCGTTGGGATACTCGATAATTTCATACAAATACGTGTCCGTCTTCTTCAGCTTTTGCGCCTGTGAAAGTAGGCAATTCTTAATTAAACTAACTAATCATGATTACTCTCATGTCTTGCGAGCTGCGTGCATAAAAAGATTTACGAATAAGCTGGAAAGCTTCGATCATTCCTACGGAAAATTGAAAATTTCCTACGTTTTCCCCTCTGGTATTATGCTGCTTGAGAATTTACGTGTGATTACTATGCTTCGAGTGCAAAGCCCTGTTATAGCGCATTTAATAAATTTTGTAACATAATAGGGAAAATACCTCTCAAACAGGATTCCGCGGAAATATTTTTTCTTTACTAGAGTTCGGAAATAATTGTTGTTTACTTGAGGACCTTGCCTCTTCATTGCCTATCAAATAACGCCCTACTGCTATGAAGCTCAATAAACTGAGTGAGGAACTTGTGCGAACATTGTCGATGGTCATGCATTATTTAAAAAACCAGAATTTCAACAGGAGGAAGAATAGAACTTGTTCCTTTTTTTACCACTCTAAATACGAAAACTAACATAATGTAGTCAGGACTGAACTAGAGTTCCCACTGTCCGCCAAGTGCAATTCTCGGAAAACAATTTGTTATCGTCAGTCTCTCGTCTCCATCTTCAGTGACGTTTCAATTCGAAGACGTTGGAAGTTTTTGTCGACACAACTTCTTATCTGCGCGTTTTAGACTCGAAGATAAAAGGAACCGTTAAATGCGTTTGCTTGAGACACCGGGAATACTTGAGACAAATGTGCATGAGTATTTTTAAATTTTATTCTACCGGAGTATTTTATTTTCTGCATATAAACTTGGACGAGAAAATGTTAGAGCGACCGGGTCCCAAGTCCTTCGCTGACTACGGGTCTGGCGAAATCATCACGCTGCTATCTAGTTTAATGTGCCTCACCCAATTGAAGAAATCTACGGGTTTAAGTAAACCACTTAAGAATTAATGCATAAAGCTTGTTCTAAAATATTTTAATGTTTCTCTTTACTGAAATTTAATCTTGATTATGTCTACATATCCTTTAATAAATTTTAAGAACAATAGTGCAATAATATTGACCTTAGGCATACAAAGACAATTTAAAAAGCATGTCTTGTATTGTAAAACATGTGCTTTTATAGTTTCATTCTGAAACCCTATTTTCATGTACCTTTGTATTTCAACAGACAACAGACACTTTCCTTTCCTGTCCATACTATTTCAATTCGTTTCTACCTATTACTAAGTACAATGGTCCATGGGCATTCTGTATGCAATTTTGGGGAAAGTATCAATTGAAAGCATATTCGACCCTGAAGGTTAATGTATAATTTTGTTTCTATATGCTGGTTTTAGGTTTAGGTTGACATTTCAGGGCGAAAACGGTTTTGTCTAATTTGCTAAGTAGGAATGGTGTCCTTTTTGTTCTTTTTGTAGCCTCAGGCAATTACGGTACTTTGCTACTTGTAAACAAGCCTTATGCTGGCCCGTACCTACGTGTGTAGCCCACATTTTTGTCCAACAGTACTGTGCTTGTATGTCACCTTGTTCCAGCTCTTTCGGTTTGGACGTCACCTAGCTTTCGAGGTCAGCTCCTGTTAGATTAGTCGAGAATTTTCGATCCTTACGCGGCCATTCTCTCGTAGGCAGTCGTCATGACGTGTTAGATGATGGAAATAGAACATATGACACATATGCTTGATTATTTCTCCCTTGATATTCATATTAGAAACTTTAGTTCTTACGTAAGCATATAATAAGCAGCCATTTTCTGGAAGGGTGGCATAAGCCATTTTAATGTTGCACACTTCACCTGATATTACTAACTAACTCTATGGCTTATGGAAGTCGCAAGTTTATCACCGCAGTAACAAACGTTCGCCACTGCATTCTATCATGCGCAATATGAAGCCAGTTTCCATCACGAACACCTATTTCTCGAAGATCTCTTCTAATATTGTCCTCCCAACGACGTCTCGGTCTTCCCAATGGAATCCATCCATCCGGCCTTCCAACCAGGATAGAATATAATCTTCGTTTTCCCCCATCCGAGCTACATGGCCTGCCCACCTTAGTCGTCGCGATTTCATTATTTTTACATCTGGTGAATCGTACAACCCGTGGAGTTCTTCATTATGCAGTCTCCTCCACTCTCTAGTCATCTCGTCGTATTTCGGCCCGTATAACTTTCTCAAAACCTTATTTTCAAATACACGTAACTTATGTTCATCAGCTAGGGTCGTACTCCAACTTTCGCAACCATAAAGTATTACCGGCGGAATAACAGTTCTGTATATTTTTAATTTCAATTACCTTGATATTAATCGCGATGTTAGAAGCTTTTGGACTGAATAGAAACATGCGTTCCCCGATACAAAACGACTGTTTATTTCTTCCGTGACCTCATTTTTGCTTCTTACGTATGCTCCCAAGTATTCAAATTTGTTTCTATGACCTCATCCTTATGTTTTTATTTCCTTTATTCCCTGTGTTTCGGATTGTTACCATATATTTTGTGTTATCTATGTTTACCTGTAGACCTATCTCATCGCACGCTTCTACCAAAGCATCGGTGTTGCTTTGTAGTGCATCTATATCGTCCCCTATTAAATCTACATCATCAGCGTATACAAACAGTTGATTCAAACCATTCAATGATAGTCCCTTTTTGTTCCCTTTAATTTTTAAAATCGAATATTCTAACGCAAAGTTAAACAGTAGTGGTGACAAGGCATCGCCGTGTTTCAATCCGTTGCGAATCTTGAAACTATCTGACATATTATTATCTATCCGTACTCTGCTTGTGGGCTCGTTGAGACACATCTTCACTAGTTGAACCATTTTTTTCCGAATTCCAAATCGTATCAGAATACTGTATAACTCTTCCCTTTTGATAGAATCATATGCTTTCTTAAAATCAATGAATAGCTGATGAACGGTCCCATTGTATTTCCATTTCTTCTCCAAAATTTGTCTCAATGCGAAAATCTGGTCCAACGTGGATCTATTTCTTCTAAATCCACAGAAGTGATCTCCAATTATTTCATCTACGAATACACTTTGGCGTGTTAACAGAATATTACTTAATACCTTGTAACAGGTTGGAAGTAACGAGATTCCGCGATAATTATTACAGTCCGATTTATCACCTTTTTTGTAAATCGGAACTATTATTGAGGTTTTCCATTCCTTTGGGAACTCCTCCTTTCTCCATATAGCACTGATCAATTCATCAAGTTAATTGATTAGTGCCGTTCCTCCTGCAATAATTAATTCGGCTGGAATATTGTCTATTTTTGTTGATTTGAAGTATTTCAATTTCTTTACCAACATTTCGATCTCGATCTCGCTAGTTTCGGGAATCCACGGTTCTGCGGTATGGATTTCAAATTTCTGTTTGTTTCCCATTGTATACATAAAGTAGTTTGTTGAAATAACTCTTCCGCACATCGACAGTTTTAATCGGATCCGCCTGAAGATCTCCATGTTTATTTCTAATCATTCCTAGCCTCGGCTGGTAAACTTTTCTTAACGAGTTTAACCGTTTGTATAGATCTCGTATGTTATTTGTCTTGCCGTTTTCCTCTATCTCCTGAATCTTCTGCCTCAGATATTCTCGCTTTTTGTTTCTGAACCCGCGTGTGGGATTTCGTTTCGCGTTACTGTAGTGGTTGGTATTTGCTTCGATTTTATTACTTAGCCATCGATGCCTTGGTTTTTTTCGTTCCTCATGAAGTTTAAGGCATTCTTTATCAAACCAAAGTTTGTTTTTCTGTTGTTTCTTCTCACCTACGCGTTCCTCCGCTGCGCTCTTAATTGTTTCACGAATTGCCTCCCACATCTTACTTACATCAATTTCATTATTATTAACATCATTATGATTACTCAAGTCGGCTAAGATTTCAAATCTATTTGAGAGTTTGAGTTGGTAATCTGCTTTTATTCTCGGATTATTTAATCGTTTCATTTCGAATTTCAGTTGTTTTGACCCCTTGCTTTCTCTGTTCGCGATGCATAACTTTTCCCTTACCTTTGTGATCACTAATTGATGGTCGGTGTCACCTTCCGCTCCTCTGTACGACCTAACATCCATTAACTTGGTATATCTTCGTCTGTCTACTAATACATGTTCTACCTGGTTGAGAGTTTTGCCGTCCGGAGATATCCATGTGTATTTGTGTATGTCCTTGAGTTCAAAGTACGTGCTCTTTACCAGTAGGTTTTTCGAAATCGCGAAAGTTATCAGTCTTTCTCCATTGTTGTTGGTCTTTTCGTGAAGGCTGTATTTGCCTATGGTAGGTCTATATTTATCTTCCCTCCCTGCCTGTGCATTGAAATCACCCAACACAATTTTCGAATTATACTTCGGCATTCGGTCAAACAGCCTTTCTAGCTCATCGTAGAATATATCTTGGTCGTTATCTGTAGCCCCCTCGGTCGGACCATAGACGTTTAATAAAACAGTGTTGCCCGATCGAGTACGTATCGTAACGTACGATAGCGTTTCGTTTACGAACTCGATATTCTCAACCGCCTGAAGGATACTGTTCTTAATTAGGAATCCTGTACCGAAATCGTGAGACTGTGTTCCCCCGTAGTAGAAAGTGTACTTGCCCTGTGGGATGCTATCTAGATCCTCCCACCGAACTTCTTGTATCGCTAATATGTCTAGTTCGAACTTCTCGGTCTCGCGTACCGCGGACTTAAGAGCGCCCGTTTGGTATAATGTTCGTACGTTCCACGTTCCTATTCTCAGGTCTTTCTTAATCCTGTTCTTGGAGCCCCCTGAAGCAGTCCCAACCCGGAGATCCGAATGAGGGACTAGTTTACCTACGGAATATTTACCTCCGGACTAGTTTACCCCAGGAGAATCCATTAACCATCTGTTACTATTTCTTGACATGTTTTAGCGGTGTAGAGTTGTCAGCTCTACGACCTCGCAGTAAAGGTAGACATTCAAGATGTCGCCCTCTGTCCATCTCTGAGCCTTGCCGATGTCATTCATCTTCAGCCTCAGGGTGGTAATGGTGATGCTGCTTCCCCTCATTATAATATTTTTTGTTCGGGGTTATCTTCCCCTAGCCTTTGTAGATCCCTGTACTAACTGCAAGGAAGCAGTACTGGTTTTGGTCCGCCCCGGAATATATACCGGACTGGGTTCTGGTACCCACCATATCTGGTCGGCATTCCCCTATCCGCCACCTGGGGAGGCGCCTGGTGGGAGATCAGTAACTCCTACCTGAACACTTCACATAATATAAAATTATTAATTTTAATATTTACCGCATATTTTTCTATACTGACCCAAGCTATCATTTTTATTTTCTTGCGTAATTGTTAATAATAATAAATATGATCATATAAAAATATACCAAAAGGAAAAAAATATTGGCCGGAGAAGAACTAGAGTCCGCGACCTCCCAATAAGGAAGCGGACGTTTTGAGTATTTTTTTAAAAAAACTTTCTCGAAAATGTTTCATATATATTACCATAGACCTCATTATCACGCTTGCTCATTTCTGGCTGCGCTAAAACTAATGGATTTTTCTTCTGAGCACGCGATTTTGAATCCATCCGCTAGATAGCTCTGCCATAGACCCCATAGTAAAATACGACGTCTATGGTAGAGCTACCTAGCGAATTGATTCAAAATCACGTGCTCTGAACAAATATCCATCAGTTTTAGCGCAGCCAGAAATAAGGAAGTGTGATGAGTCTATCTATTATGAGGTCTACGATATTACCCCTTACATACAACAACTCGGCCACGTAAGCGAGCTGAGAAATTTGGCGGTCATTGTTCAATTTATAGTGGAGTTTTCGTTTGTGCTACAGAATCGTTGACGCAGAGAGCTTTGAAGTGTAAATCTATTACCGAACTAATTTAAAATAGCTTACAAAAATGAAATATTTAAAATAATAAATTTTGACATGTAAAATATATTTAAAAGAACGTATTGGCCCAGACGGGACTCGAACCCACCACCTTTCAGTTAAGGAGTGGATGTCTTAAAAACTCGGTCACGAAGGTGAGGTGAGAAAGCGTGTCTTCCTTATTGTATTTACACTAGCTAGGTCCGTTGCTCTTCATTTAGCTGGAACTTGTAATATTCAATCCGTTTTTTCGGCCTAAAAGTTTATTGTGATTGGGTTACTGATATGCACGCGAGTCCTGAGCACGACTTCTATGAAAATGTACACTCATGCTAAAAAAGAAATTCGCATGTCTTTATTTGACAGTTTTTGACAAATAATATTTTTCTCCTTGGATTCTGGCGTTCGCTTGATTCTTTTACTTGTGAATTAGGTAAAAACGAATATTTGATGAAATTTTGTCACATAAATATTAATAAATAAGGAAACTAGAAAGAAAAAAATAAATATTGAGAAATTGTCGAAAAATTTCAAAGTCAAAATGTCAGAAATTTGGCAACAAAAGGAAATTCGCAGGGAAATTTAGAGAAAAAGAAGGGAATTGTTTTAGCTCGCAGAAACAGTCCATACCTTTAGTACTATCTGAAATTGAAAATAGGGAAATGTTCACTCAAATGAAACATTACGCAAACAAAGGTTACAGACATAATGCATGCCCTGTATAATCAATTTTTAATCATGTCACAGAAACTATTATATTCGCCGAAATGGAGCGAAAAAAGACATAAAATATTTTTTATTTTTCCAAGTGAAGACTGTCATTCGACGGTGCATCAATGAATGCTTATCAAGTTGTCATACAACAACGACCTCGTGGAGTAGTGTTTAGGCTTTGGACTTATGGTACGAGTGGTCCTGAGTTCGAATCTCCACCCATCCATGTAGTACGTTTTTATTTCGGTAGTTTGCGAATAACGTTTTCTGTGTTGTATTTTCTCATTGCTGATAGAATAGTATTTTTATATTACGAGTAGACACTCGTAAGTGTAAGTGTAAGTGTTGTGTTATAAATTCGAAAATAGTAAATATGTTCTCAAAACTGTATTCTCATGTAAAGTTTAGCAACAGGTCATCTGAATGCATGTGTTGGAAAGTAGTTACACATTTAATATGTAAATCTAACATATATTTAAAAATAATCATGCGCATTACGCTTAGTAGTCGTGAGTTTTCACAGATAATGATATAGAAGATGAAGTTAAAAAGTAACCTATTGTTCCTATAACTAGTTAATTCCCCAAACTTCTGACAATTTCCAGTTGGCAAAACGCAAAACGTCTAATTTAGAAATAAACTATATTTTACGTAAGAATAAGTATATTTACGTAATTTTTATATTCCACGTCAGCAAATGCTTTTCGTTATCATAACTCTGGGTGGCTAGAGTGGAAGTCTTTTTTCACGAGCTTTTTAAAATCAGAATGACTTGTAGTGAAATAGGAATAAAAATGAAGAAAAACTTAACTGCAAAACATTAGAAGAAGGTTATTATATTTCTGTGTAAAGCAATCAACATGGCGGCCGCAAATGCTTGACCAGCATTAGACTTGTTGTTACGATAAGAAAGAACATTTACATTTCTGCGTGTGTGCGCAAATCACAGCGAAACTGAAAACCGAGACCTTCCAATAAGGTAAAAGAAACCATTCGGTGTTTCTCGACGATCATCTACCGATAACTGCAAATACTTACATTTGTCTTAATCATTACGGGATATATCAAGTAACTTTTCCAAATGTCTAAATAGTGAGCACTAATTTGAGTTGTCATTGTTTAAATGTAATTACATTAATTACAAGTATGATTGTAGCACTAACCTAATAAGATGGTTGGTAGGGGAATTTAAAAAAAAATATGGTTGTTCATAGCGATTACTGCGAGTAATAGAGGAAAATTCCTGCAATCACCAAAAAAGTTTCTTTCTGCCTGTTCCACAAAAACAGATATTCTGGGTGCAGATGCACAACGCGAAAGCGTAATTATAATTAATTTAAGAGCATTTGTAAAATGTCTGCACTTTAATCCATTAGGACTTCTCGGAGAATATGTGGAATTCAATAGTCTTTTCGTGCTTAGGATCCACTACTCTCCGACCAAAGCTCTTTGTTACTTGCCATTCAGTAGACATAGCAAACATCACTTCAGTAGCTCTTTTGAACACCTGACAAAATCCATGCCGAGGAGAACCGCACAGCCATCAAGGCAAAAGAAGGACCTCAATCTCTCTGGGTGGACGTGTTAATTCATTTGGCACTTCAATGTATAGTTGTTCTTTTGTTAAGAAAATAAATATTCACTTTCACGACCTGTAATATTTCTTTTAACAGAAACTATTTCAGATTCGTGATATGCACTTTCGTTTGTAAAAATATATTTTTAAATGAACGATTTCGACAACATTGTAGAGTTTTGCTGGTGGGTAATGCATTGGAGTAAAACATGAGCTTTTAGAACTTAGGAATAAATCAAAAGTAGGAGGCTACAATGAAGTTCAGATAATGGTGATTACTTTTGCGCTTTCAATAACTTGTATTCAAAGAATCTGTGCCGACCGGGCAGTCGTGGGGTCTACGGCGGTAGGTCAACCACTGGAACGTCCTGGGTTCGAGTCCCGGCAGGGGCTTGAGTGTGGATTTTAATGGCTAATGGGAGAATCATAACGGACAGAAGTCCAAAGTTACTGGCTCATATAAAAATAAAACTTTACCCAAGAAAGTTTACCATCAATGAACTTGAATTTCTGAAATATATCAAAGCCTAGCAAACATGATTTAATCTTAGTCAGTAATGCATGTGAATATTTTTTATTAAATAAATATGTTTAGAGCTGGCGCCGCCTCGGCTTTCGATATGGCACTATTCTAGATTTTTAAAATCAACTCTTGCTTCTATTCCTGAATCGAATTCAGCGTCGTATGGAACCATGAAATAAGAAAAGTCTAAAAAAAAATAGGTGTTTCGGTGCTGCAAAAATCTTGGATTTCAGAATGCAAGCCATCATCTTAGTTTTCATGTGTAAAAAGTTATCCAATTCAGAATCGTATTTATAACGTTTCAGAGTATAGAGATCTTAACTTGAAGGGAAATGGGATGCTGTTCATCATGGGTCCATTTTAGTTTGTCTGCTATTGAATTTTGACTTTCCCCCTCAAAATCAAGCTGAATTTCTTTCGGTAAATACAAATGAAGGATAAGGGGGAAAACAAGGCACATCAATTTTCCGGCTTTTTGGGCCTTTGAGTTTTTTCTGTTGGTGAAACGTCCTACTATTGATCAGAATATTCCATTCGTGCTGAAACGTAGAACTTTCAATGAAAAAAGCGGAAAAAGGATTGGTAAACCATTGTGTATTTCGAGGTTTTCTACATTAAAACAAGGTTTTCTCGGAAAAGCCGTTTTGTGACATTCCCTCTTTTCAGCCTTATCCTTCACACATGAATTGTATGGAAATTGGACTTCTATTGAACTTGTGAAATTATCTCAGAAATATCCATACCCTCATTCTCAGTACAAGTTGAGTGGAAATTCACGTGCACTGACCCATGTATTTTACATGGGCCAGTCTAGTAAATTTGGACTTCGGCCCGTCACGAATCGCCTTTATCTGTTAAGTGTCAAAATCCACACCCATGACCCTGCCGGTACTAGAACCCGGGACTTTCGATCCTATGTCCAACTGCCGCAGACCGCTCGGCCACCCGACCGACAAATATTCGTTCAAGTAGCTCTGATGGAGCAGGAGGTAGAGCGTTAGACATGAAGATTAAGATAGTAGAAACGGCGGAAGTTGTCATCAGTTGAGCACAGGAATTGGGATAAGATAAAATGAATTTTTTGTGTAAAGACGGTTCAACCAAATAGAAAATTTACGGGTGGAATAGAATGTTAACAGCATTTTCGCGTATACCCACCGCTATCCAGGGGCGCGCTCCCCACTGTTATCGCCACCCAGCTCTTTTTGGACGCACCGCGTCACCTTTCCACACCTTGCTTCGCTCGTGTGCATAGAGCCCCGGTTTATTTATATACACCCTAGCTTTCAGAAAACTCTCAAACAATTATAAATAATGAATATGAACATATAAAAACATATTTTGAAAGAAAATTCTTGCCCCCGCCGGGATTCGAATGTGGGCTTTTTGTTTCATAATTCAACGTCTTACCACTACACTACGTAGGAGCTTGCAATCGGCGATTTCGCCGTTGTATTTACAGTGCACGTGTTACGTAAGAAGCCAGCTGACGTGTCTTATGATAACCACTTTCGCCGTTCATACTATTTTAATCCTCATCTGAGCGTTAGCTTACAGTGCGAGAGGTCCAGGGTTCGTGTCCTGTCGCGACGTGATTTTCTTTTTTGCCTTTTCTGTAGTACCTGTGCAAATATTATATTCTACAGTATGTTTTTAACTGGTAAAATAGATGATATTTCTCTATAACTTTTGTATTTTCATTTTTATTTGTATTTTTGCATTATTTATTTAAAATTTGCTAATTTACCTGGAACAATTATGTGTCCACATAAAGAACAGAAACTGTATGAAAATAAGAATAAATAAATGGTTATGTTAGGCACAGGGAATTATTATTATTATTGACTCGGTGCTTGTAATGTAAGCGTTCATTTATTCCTATTTTCATGCGGTTTCTGTTCTTTATGTGAACACATTTGTTATAAGTAAATTTGCAAATTTTAGATAAGTAGTACGAAAAGAGAAATACAAATAAAAAAAATATAAAACAATAACTTTCACTTTACGTGTCAAAAACATATTGTAATATATAACATTTGCACAGATGCTGCAGAAAATTAAGAAAAAAGGAAAAGTACGTCTCGACCAGAGCTTAAGCCTTTCCTACCGTAAGCTAAGGCTCTACATTTTGTTCCAGCACAGCTCTGGAAGGAACGTATATCGTAATGCTTCTACTACACTTCGCATATGAGATCTCTTTCGTTAATTATCATTTACGCCTTTCCTACTGAAGGGCAGGTTCTAGAAAAAACATAGGGTGTTTGTTAAATACATGATCGATATACAAAGTTTGATTACGATATGAATTTTCAACATCTGGATGTTTTGGTGTCAATTAATTAAAGTGAAAATTTTGTTCGTTGATAACAATGTAAAGCGTATAACAGCTAATGGTCTAACAGCGAGACTTCTCCGACTATGTGACAGGGAGACTTTAAGTTGCCTGTGTACAAATTTTCAGACCTGAGTTCAGAATCGAATTGTAAGACAACAGTTTTTTCTTTCAGCCTAAAAATTGCTTCATAGGTAATTATAAATCAACAGAGACCCACGTCTGAGGTTTTGTAGGACAGTAATCTATAGCCTCATCTACTGTCACATTGCCGGGAGCCTCGCCTCTGGCCTATCAAATATTAAACCTATATTTCACATTACAGTAACATTAACTATACTTTCTGTTAATTACTCGAAAACTACGTATCGTAGAAACATTTTGGAAAGAGAGTTTATTCCTCAGAATTTATCAGCGAATAACATGACTAGTCTAAATGGGAGCGAATTTTTATTCATTGTGTATAGCATGCTTGTATACTCCACCATAAGATTATATACTTCGCTGTGAACCATACAAAACCAAGTGATAAATGTTAAATACATGAGGCGTGGCCTAGTCGAAGTACTGTTCACATGTGCTACCTCCAGGCTTCGATGGTTCACTTTGAATGATCTGTCGTTGTAAATGTTACGCTTAAATCTTTCGAACTACACCTCAACCACCTTCGTAGCTCTAATAGTTGCTGGTCTATAAGTTGTCGACGAACCGATCGAGATAATCTATGCAACTTTGACTCATCTTGCCACGACTATTCGAACGACACCTTAACCATAGTCCTAGTTGTTCCTGAGTTAAAAGTTGTCAAGACACCGACTAACGGACGCCTTAATTTCATTGATATAAGGCTGCTACTGAAACCTAAAAAGAATAAACATGAATAAATATGATATTCATAAAGAAAAGAGATGAATAGGCAGAGATTCGCCATCTTGGATCTTCGCATATCAGCGAATTTGTCTACAGTATTGGTTAACACACGTAATCGGGAGAATTAGCCTGTGTGTATAAAACAATCGAGCCCTTCCATTTTTCTTCATTCATGCGATTAGAACCGATTGCCAATATATATCCCTCAGTCAGAATGGTCGGCCGCTGGGATTGAACCCACGACCTCCCGGATACTACGTCTACGCTCTATAACTGAGCTACGGCGGTTCAGTCAATGTTCTAAAGATTCCATATTAAAAAATTTACGTCAGTAATCGTATTCTTTTGAGAATAATCCAATTTGAATTTATAACATAATATCCTGAAAAAGAAATAATAATAATACTCTCTATATATAAAAACAGAAGTCCTGACTGATTGACATATCAACACCTAGGTCCAACGGTTTAAGCTAGAAACTTGCAATTGATGTCTAATCTGCCTTTAACTGACCTATTTCACTAATGTTCGGTAAGGGAACAAATTAAAAGCATATTTCGAAAGTAGAAATAAAAAGTATTTTTAAAAAGAGAGAGAAAAATTGCTGGTCTGGGGTGGGATCGATCCCAATATCATTTAAATAGCTGTCCAGTGCTTTATTCAATAGATCTTACAGCCCAATTCGCGAAGACAGCTTCCGAGTCGACTGAAACTGCAGGCAACATCTAGCAATAATAATAAATTAGACATTTCTACAGGCACTTTTGTTTTTAACAAACAAAAAAACGTTTCCTTTTTGCATCTTTTACTACAAATACAATCAGTTATACAAGCGTTTCTCAACCTTTTTCATCCCACGACCCACCGCCCAATTTTAGTCGAGTAAATTTGTGAGTCAACCCGGAACTAATTGCAACAGAAATCTTTCTTGCGCCATTACGTTCTTTACACTTCTATAAACAACAAAATAAAAAAAAATGTAGAAACATATACGTAGGGGAACACCTTCAAAATGGCGGATCCAATATGGCGGCTGCTTCATTTCTTACTACAGTATTTACGGAAAAACTTTGTCCCTCTTACTGGAATGAAAAATTTGAGAATATCTCGGTTTTGCTGTGATATTTTTATTTAGTCATGCACAGAAGATCTGTACCAGCTGCAGCAGAACACCTTTAAAATAGCAGATAAAATATGGCGGTCGGTTTCACTATCTCTTGCCACAGTATTTAATGAAGAACTTTGTACCGAAAGCTGTGGGAATGACGTTTTTCTCATTTCATTTTCATTTTCAAATTTTCATTATGTCTGTTAACAGTACATAAAATTTCCTCATTTAATTGTCCTCAATAGGCAGAAATAGATAATATTCTTTGTTGTGTAATTGATGAAAGAAACTAGCAACACTGATTTTTCACTTATGACGTAGAGAAAGCAGTAGAACGTTGTGCGACGGAAATTAGTTACTACTTGGAAGCCAATAACACGGGAAACATATAATATAATGTCGCTGTCTGTGTTTGACACGATTTATGAGGATTGTTGACAAAAGTACTTCTATGTGTTGTTTCTAACTTGTGAAGTGATTGAATATTGTAAAATGGCGACTTGTAGTATTTGTGGCAACCGAGCAGATGATAACTTGAAACCTACAAATATTCTTAGTGCTAGAGATGTTGCTAGAATAAACAGTGCAAGCGAAGAACGCGGTGAACCTATTCTTGTGAGTTTTGGACAGATTGTGCATGTTGATTGTTGACAAAAGTACTGCAATGTTAATGTAATTAGGCGTGACAAACGGTGAGCACAAACTGAGGAAACTTCAGCAAGTTCCTCCAAAGTCTTACGGTCCTCTTCTAAATGTCAAAGTGTTGTTTGTTTTGCGGAAAGAATGTAAATGTTAAGGCGTGAAAAAAAGGGGATGTAAGGTGTACCCGGTTAGAACAATCGAGTTTAAGGACACGGTGATGGAACTATGTGAAAGTCGAAATTATTACTGGGCAGGTGAAGTGAAGGCACGGATTTTAGTGGTGAGTGGCTTACATGATGCAGATGCTTTGTATCACCAGATATGCAGTTTGAATTTCAGGACAATGAAGGGTGTTCCGCTTCAATATGGTGCTGTTAATGCTCCGAAAGGTCGGCCTCTCAGCTATGATATAAATTAGGCTTTCTGTGAGGTACTTGAATATTTTGAAGAAAATGACAATGAACAGCTAAGAATTCCTGAGCTAGTTGACAAACTGAAAGAGAATGTGGCGAAAAAGCATTCAGTGCAAAGTACATGAAGAAAAGCATTAGTGATCATTACGGTGAAAATATAATCATCACTAAAATAAATGGAAAGGCAAATGTTGTTACTTTTAGAAGAACTGCAGAAGTTATTTTGAATGAATAGAATGAAATGTCACGGAAAGAATGTAACGACGAAGAAATGAAAATGAAATTTATAGAAACAGCTGCGAAAATAATCAAAAGCGATATAAAAGTACGCCAACCCTAAAAGAAAACTATCCTTCTGCAACAGAAATTTCGTCTTTAGAACGTAATAAATCTGTAATTCCGGCGATATTGCTGTTATTTCTTGGTACAGTTTTTACAGGTAAACCAAACCATCTCATTGTAGCAGCTATTGGACAAGCTATTGTCCAAGCAACACGACCACGAGTGACCGTAATGCCTCTTCAGCTTAGTTTAGGTATGAAATTACATCATCATTTTGCATCTCGCTTTCTGATCGATATGCTATATCGACTTGGATTTTCTGTCTCATATACTGAGGTTAAGAAGTTTGAAATGTGTGCCGCTGTAAACAATGGACGAGAGGAACACACCCCGTAGCCAGATCAATCAGTCATGTTTGCAGCAGATAATGTAGATCATGATATTCGGACTCTAGATTGGTATGGTATGGTTCCATGGTATGGGGATGATGAAAATGTGTACTCCAGGTGTTCAATATGAAAACAAGGTTGTACCCAGAGCAAACGTAACATTGAAAGAGGTAAAAGAAATTAAAAGTATAACAATAGAATATTATCGCAGAAGGAAACTTGATATGACCGGTGTTAGGTATGGAATTTTCCCCGAAAACCCTATTAGCGACCCTGTGTGGGGTCTTGACCTGCTATGGAAAATATCATGGCCACTACGGTCTCCAAGGCCTGGATGGTCCGAGTTTATGTAGGCTGTCCACGATGGACCGCATCCAGGAAAATCAGCTTTAATCTTCTTACCCATGATCGACATGGATCCAACCAATCTCTCCTGCATTTATTCAACTCTTAAATTTCTGTATAACGAAGCTCATGTACAGGGTGTAGATCCAGTCATTACATTTGACTAAGCTTTATGGTGGAAAGCACAACTGATTTTGAGTAACGAGTCTCCGAATAGTGAGCTGAAGAAAATAGTTCTGTTTTGGGGGGACTTTCACACACTTATAAGTTTCCTTGGCTGTACTGATCACTTAATGACAGAGTCTGGTTTACGTGAAACACTTGAGCAGGTGTATACTTCCAATAGTGTTACTAACATACTGTCAGGAAAGGCTGTTTCCAGAGCAGTGAGAGGAAACTTGCTTGTTGACAATGCATTGAATGCTCTTCTGTTCCAGTGTATCTTTGAAGGTAATGAAGAATCAGACATAAAATCAAAAGATTTGGAAAACGTAATTACAATGTACGATAAAGTCTTGTCAAAGGAGGTGCCACACACACTCTTAAGCAACAATAAACTTTCAATATAAAAACGAAACTCGATAAGAAGAAAATGGAACTTAGTTCGATGAATCGAGCATCTGCTCTTTGGATTCAGTACATGGACAATGTTGACATACTGAGGACATTTATCCGAGCAGAGAGTACTGGTCAGTAGAGCCTTTTACATCCGAGTGTGTCAAAGCATGTTTCCATATTTTGCTGCTGCCGGTCACAACAATTGTACAAAATCAATGTATATACACCTTCAGCAGATGCTAGAGTTCGAGAGAACACACCCAAAAGTGCACAAGTTCTTTGTTGATGAACAATTTGTAGTACAGAACGTTTCTGGGCTGCTGTTGCAACTGATCTAGCCATTGAACAAGTCCTAAAGAGAAGTATAAAATGTACTGGAGGTCTCATTCACGGAAGAGGATTTGATGAGTCACAACGCCAACTGTGGATTCTATCCATACCTTCCTACTCACCGATTAATGATGCTATGCAAGAATTGACATCTACGGAGTACCGTAACAGTGATCAACACAAAGACTGCTCTAGATCCCGAATGAACAGAGATAACGAAGATTTACAAGCTACATTTTCATTCCTCAAAGAAAGAATCCTTTTCAGTGATCATGGAAATGAGGCGTTGAGAAACATTGCCAACGGAATGCTTGCAGAGGAGATCGTCAATGTGGAAAGAGTTTATGAATGCGGAAATAAAATTTTGCAGAGTATAGTTGGCAAGAATGTTTCAGAATATTCACTGAAAAATCAAGCTTAATAAAAAGTGTAAATGTAGAAAAAAAAAATAACTCTACATCTGCCTGTTCTGACTGCTATGGTCTGAGCTGCACCAATTAAGTGTGCACTAAAGAGTCTGAGGAGGAAGAGGAATGCATCTAGGAATAAATTTTAAAATGCGATTCATTTTACTTGTATTTCATTTTTATGTTTATAGTGCCCATGTTATTCTACTTTACAAATATACATATATGTAAATATATATATATAAATATACATACATATAACAATACATTTCTTTCATTTTCCTTCTGCTGCAGCTGGTACAGATCTTCTGTGCATGAATAAATAAAAAAATATCACAGCAAAGACCGAGATTTCTCAAATTTTTCTTTCCAGTAAGAGGGACAAAGTTTTTCCGTAAATACTGTAGTAAGAAATGGTGAAGCAGCCTCCATATTGGATCCGCCATTTTGAAGGTGTTCCCCTACGCATATTGTTTTACATTTTTATTATGTTGTTTATAGAAGTGTAAAGTACGTAATGGCGTTAGAAAGCCTTCTGTTGCAATTAGTTCCGGGTTGGCCCCCATATTTCCGTAGGCTTACTGGACAATATACCATTCTTTATAGCCGGTAACCCATAATTATATTATTTTGTGTATCTTTGCTTTTCATTTAAAAAAATGACAGTATATTTCCTTTATTTTATAACAAATATTCTAATTATATTATCCAAAAACTATTCAACAAACTACATTAACTTCAGTAATGATAAAAATCAAGCTAAATAAAATACTTTCTTAGAAATTAATTAGTTTGAACCTAGAAAATCCTCGTTAAATTTATATTTCCACCTGTTTTCGCGACCTCCTTTCACACATACCGCGACCCCAGTTTGAGTAACCCTGAGTTATACTCAGCATCCAATGGACATCTCAACGTTTGAACATTTCATATGATAATTGTGAATTAGAAAATACAAAATGGACACAACAAATCATCAGCGCTACTCCAGCTGATCAGGGATGCGTCGAATAGGCTCTACCTTCTATATTCTAGACCTGCCGGAAGAATTCTTTTACAACGGAATGCCGATACTTTATACATAAATTCAGATTAAAAGTCGGAAAATGGCCGGAGCCCAACCTTTTCCCGACCAGCAGGAAGTGGGCGGAACTCCGCTTATTTAACGACCATCAAGAATAGACGGGGCCCTGCTGTTTTCGCGATGATCAGCAAACGGACAGGGAGCCGCCTGTTCCCGACCTAAGGCGATGGACGGGGGACCGTCCTTTTCCAACTATTAAGTGCTGGGGAATGGTCGTGGTTTCGTCTCTATGCCGGCAAGCCAGAGACCGACGGCAGCCAGGAAACGGTCTGACGACAAAACGCCACTTGTGGCTGCACGCCGACCCTCCCCCAACCATTTCCCGACTACAAGTTTGGGGTCTGCCTATCCCGGTTTGACCAAAATCCCCGACCATTTGCGTCTTGGTCGGCATTTGGTTTGCTGGGTGGTAGTAGTAGTAGTAGTAGTCTGCCTAAGCCTTAGATAACTGAAGGTCATAAAAAGTCAATTTAATTCAATAGTATTAACAATAGCAGTAACAACGGTAAAAGATGTGCACCATGGGGGTGCATCCCCCGAAAAGTCGGGTTACGATAAAGGAAGCGCAGCCTGCCACGGGAAAGTGAGTATTGGTGACAGTCCCGATGACTGTTGCGAACATATTTTATTCACCCCACACCAACGGGCGGGCAAATCAGCTAGTAACTGATAAAGTATAATTTGGTATTTTAATAAAATCTCATGTGCACTAAACGCATTTATGCAGGGTAATTTACTAAATTAAGGAAACATAAAACGAAAAATACACGTAAAAGTACAAAACAAACTCAGTCAAACTAAAACATGAGAATTAAGTAATAACACAAGAAATTAAAAAAGATTTAACGAAAAAAAGTGGATGTGCGTTTCAATGATTTCGAACCTCAATCGTAACATCAATCTAGCTAGATACAGGAATTGACTGTTGAAGGGTCTGACAGCTCTGAGCCTTTTGCTCTGGGCGTCAACGTGAAACATTACGTCACGGATTAAAGCTTGTGTTGTTAACGAGGCAGCGAGTCAATCAATTGTGTCAAATGTTTCCTTGCTCAAGTCTAGCCAAGTCTTATCGTTTGAGCATTTTTCTGTGATTCAAGACGGTATGAGTCATGTTGCCAATTTTAGATTCGGCACTCCACAAGCTATTAAAACTACTGTATAATTTGCCGAAAATGAAGAGAAATTATGACTGAAGGTTATTTGTAAAATGTTGTGATGTTTGTTGATGAATTTTTGTTTAACACCAACAAAATAATATTAAATATCCATCAACACAAAGATATTTTTAAACAGTTGTGAAGAAAATATATCATGTATAACGTCTTTATCGAGGATACGATCATGATACTGACCCAAATATTAATTAGTATTTCAAGAAAATCAAAAGTTCTAGCTTATTTAAAGATATTCCATTCAAAATGTGTTGTTTTTTAACTTTTTCCTAAACAAAGAAGTCCATCCTTTAAAATACACTTGAAGTGAAATTAAAGGATTATTTAAAGTAATTTAGAAGGATTAATATGGCAATAGAGTGGATGCATTTCTGGCTTAAGCAGCAAGTTCTGTGAATCCTTACTTAACCACTCTGTCCGTCTCTTGACAACTTTCAGCTCAAAAGCTACTAAGACAACATAAAGTTTGATGCCACGCCTACGTTCTCTTTATTTACTGTCTCCTGCCAAGCGATTGTTGGGAGTTATTTGAGAAAAATGTTAAGTGAACCGATTGGAGACTTCTTTGTAGCTGCTGTCCCGTTAACAATTTTCCTGGACAACGGGACTCACGACGAAAAAAGGGCAGCCGTTAAAAACAAGACGTTTCGTCATCGTCATCCTAATATAGAGGCCCAAAGTGCCATAAATAAAATTTAATTCAATAAATTCATTAAGAGAATATAGTTAACCACATATATCTCTTGCTTCATTGAAACTAGCAGACAATAGGCTCACTTTCTGACGATTTTTCCCTCACTCGTAACGTAATGAAAATCGTCCTATCAACAGTTAGTTAATACTAAGGATAATATAATTTACGAAAATTAATCACGCCGTTTTGCGTAGAGGCGACTCGAGCTGACAACCGGGGTCGCCTAACTTAACCACTACGCCACAGGTGGCGCTAGACTGTTGTACTTTCATTATCGTTTATGAGCACAGCATTGAATGACAGTCTTCACTTCGAAATTTAAAACAAATGTTGTGTCTTTCTTCTCGCCTTCTCGGGGATATAATAGTTTATACTACATGATTGTGCACTGCATATGTTGTATCTGTAACTTTTGTTTGTGTGATGTTCCATTTGAAAGAACATTGTCTGTAATCTCAGTTGCTGGTAATACTAAAGATATATACTGTTTCATCAAACCAAGAGAAATATCCTTTCTCTCCTCTCAATTTCCCCATTATTTTCCATATATCGCCAAATCTCTCAGCTTAGGACTTATTTTTTTTGATCATTTCTTCATGTTTCAGTTATTTCGTTATATTTTTAGTATTTAATAATATTTTTGTGACAAAATTTGAGGAAATAATAGTTTCCACATACTTCACATGTATGACAATTTAGCGAACGCTAGAATTCAAGGATAAAAACTTTATTTGTCGAAAACTGTAAAATAAAGACATGCGAAAAAAATTCAGCATGAGTGTACACTTGTAACGATTGACAAAATAAAGTTCAACAGAGAATGCTTTAATCATAAATTAAAATAAATTGCATCCACGTTTTCACAGAAGTCCAAACGAGAGAGGGAAATATAACGTGATCCGTCCATGTATACTGATCAAGTAAAACTAAAGACAATGTAAGACCGTTTGACCTACATTACTCGTAGGAGCATCATGTTTCTGTTTGATGTCGACTTCCATTGCGTACTAACTGTATTCACTGTTAGTTGTAATGTGTCCACATGTTTCATAATTGTCTTTCCTTTTTCACTTAGTGGAACTTTTTATTCTCATATGCAGTGTATCGGTTATCGTATATTATATCTATTCATTAGTCGCTAAAAGTCTTATGATCATTCCGTTATTGATGTCAGCGAAAAGTGTCAGATATTTTTCTGAAACGTTACTTAGCTAATTTTAAGGTCATGTCACAGTTTAAGAGATCAAAATAACTTAAAGTATGTGAACCGCAGAGAGAAATAGTATGTAGCAAAATCTTTTCTTGTTAATACTGACCGTTTCTTCCTGTTAGTTGTCCCCTATTGTAATAAATACAGTTTGTTTTAGGAGACGAAGTTCTTTTAAATTATGTCATCGATATTGTTAGTAGAGGCCAGGGTAACGAAAAAATCTTCTTCGAGGCAAAAGAAAAGACAAGTAACAAATTATATTAAGTTGTTGTTGCCCTCTCCTGATTACAAAGCAAGCATTTGATTTCTTGTACTTCTAATAGTTATACATAAATTGAAAAGGATATGTGTTCTTCTTGCAGGCCAAGGGTATGACTAGAATGTCCGAAGGCAAAGGGAACTAATGGTGTGCTTTTGTATTCAGTGATTCCGCCAGAACCCTCTCTGTGCTGGTTCCACCACAATCTTTACATTTACACTGTCAAAAATCCATAGAAACCGTGTAGATTTCCACTTACACCCTCCCAAATTTGACTTTACACCCGCTCAACTGAAAATTCTGGCGGAATACCTGCTTGTTTGTAGATTAGCTGATCTTATATCTTTAGGATTTCACCTCACCTAGGTTTCCTGGTCAGCTCCTGATTCAAGAATTTTCTATGCTTACGTAACCATTTGGCCATTTTCTTGAAGGCAACTCACATGACGTGTTAGATGATGGAAATAGATCATATGAGACATATGCTTGACTTTCTCTCTTAATATTCATGATAATGTTCAGTGCTTACGCAAGCAGACATTTTTGGAAGTCCCATTTTTCTTCATCTTTTATCTTGCACACGTCATCTAATATAAAACTATTAATTTTTAAATTTATCGTGAATCTTTCTATCGAACTATTAAGCTATGATTTTAATTTTGATGCTTAACTATTAATAATAATAAATGTGGTCATATAAAAATATATTAAAAATAAAAATGTATGGGTCCAGACGGGACTCCAATTGGCGACCTTTTAATTAACAAGTCGATGTCTTAACCACTTTTTATTCTATAGAAAAATATTACGAACATACTGCATATCTCTCTTATTTAGCTACATTTACAAGACTAACATCAAATTAATACCAGGCCCTGGGATATTTACCATCATTCTTACATCTTATCTTTGTCGGTATTTTATTAAATATCAATTTCAAACAGACAATATTATAGAATCTCAGTTATTCGAAATAAAGGGGACGGAGGTCATTTCGGATAACCAAGATTTCGGTTGAAAAATGTGTATGTTTTCAAAGTTTAAAGTGTAGAAATTGAAGGCAATGATAGAAAATACACTCTTAGATTACAGATATAACAGACTTTTAATAAAGCTTTAAATGCTTCTACAGTTGGACAACTTCTGAGACAACTAAGTTTACTGTTTCTGAAAATCTTATGTTTTTCTATCAGCATTTCAAATGATACAGTGGTTTAACTGTATACCAATTTACATCATTACTTTCTCTATTTCTTTTTACAAAATCTAAAATTTGCGCCGAGAACACGTTAAAAATTTCCGTCTTGCTGGCAGAAAATAGCTATATATAGGTCTCTGAAATACTTTTTGACATCAATACCTCCTATTGATAATGGGTAATTCTGTTTATGATTTGAGAAAATGTCTCCCATATTTATTGTTGTTGATTAATTCGAAGAGAGAATGAAATAAGGAATCTGTTCGGTCACATTTAACACATTGAACGGACTTACTGGTACCTTCCTTGTACAAATTTACCCCATATAATTCAAGATTATACACTTGAAGAAATAAACGGTAATGAAGAAGAGGGTTAGATTTGAGGTTATTTAAATTCCCACACCTTAGTACAATATTTAACGGATTCGTACAACTAGTATTCCGTTTTTAGATAAACATATACATTCGTTTGACATTCCATGTGTTTATATTTATATGAATGATCATCGCATAAGTTGTTTCAATTATTATCTATTTAAATGGTAACATTGGTGCCCAAATCGATCTTATGTTTGCATGATTGTCTAGGTTAATCCTGTTAAATACAATCATGATTATATCGTAAAATATTCTTACTATACTCTCCTCATATTATATCTACACATTTCTGTCGTCTGAACTTTTATATTTTTCAGACAAACACCTCCCTGGACACAAGGAACACCTCCCTCGCGATTACAACGCAACATGTGCTTATACCATAAAACATTTCTGAATATTTAGCTATTTTTGCCCCAAAATCTGTGGAAACTGGAGAATCTGCATAATATAGTATGCTTTACTGAACACAAATATATTTTAGAATCTAGTTCTGTCTATCGAAGACGAAAAACATTATTTATACGCTTTAAAGTCATAGATCATGCGTCCCAGAATGGTATTTTTATTTATCACAATCGTTTGTTTAAACACCTTCGTCCATTTCACTCCCAAGGTCTTCATTTCATCTGTCATTTCTACACTCTGCCTCGAGTCATTGTCTTGTTGGAAATAGAAATCATATTTCCTAAGCCCAATTTCTCAGGACTTTCTGTAAGATTTTCGTGCAAAATATAACCTATTTACATTTTACAGTATATCCAAATGTATCCATTATGTATTTTATAAATAAAAGTTCCATATCGTTAAATTTTTGGACGTCATGCCTCAGATTGGGGAGGACTTACGTCATAGTTACCTGTTGTGCCTACTAATGTTAAGTTCAGTAAAAGTAATTTAGAATTGCTAAAAATTGGCTTAAAGCATAGTCTTAGAAGTTACTTAACGTATTAGAATCCCACATTAAATGAGTTAACACTAATTTAAATTCAATTTCAATTTACAAGTGGCACAACATTTAAAATTGACGACCAAGGTAGTCGTGCGGTCTAAGCGTCTCCAAAGTCGCGGGTTGGAATCCCGCCTAGGGCAAGGATGTTTGTGAATTTTAACAAGCATTGCATTCATTTAATTTTGAGGGGCGAAGTCGAAAGGTACTAAAAATGGCTCATACAAAACAAAGTTTACCAATGTTTTAAATATTAGAATAGTCTTCCCCGAAAATGTAAAAAAAAAAAAAAAAAAACCTTCGGTGTCAGTAGTAGTCGGATTATTCCTGTTTCTTCATACACAAGTGTCCTTAGGATATTAAAAAGTCCACCTTGAATGCATATGAAGAGGCAAAAGTAAGGAGAAGTAATAAATCTTCCTTCCTTGCTTCAAGACAGAGCTTCTAAAATTTCATCGGATTTTTTTTTTGTCTTAATTTGACATACAGCGTGTTATGGATACCTAAACCAGATTTATTATCAATTCAAGGACATTAATTCTTAGAAGACCACCATCTTAAACATGATTTTTAAAAAATCTATCATCTATATCACATTGTGTGAGATAAATAAAAATGACATGTTACTTAAAATTATTATACTTGCCAAGTATGTTCTATTTGTTACCGTCAAGCAAAAGGTCTATGAAAATACTTTATTGTACTATCATGGCCAAAATTATGTTCACATGACTTTGTTATACACGATTTTTCTCTAAGCCTACAAGATAGGCCACCCAACTAACGTTGAGTCGGCAGTGTGTGATTCTGAGAGAGTGTGAGTGAGCGAGCAAGCGTTGGAATTTTCTTTTCTTTAACAGAAAACATTATCACATGTCCTGGGTTCTGAAAAATATATTTATGATTTCTTGTATTATGTAGCAAATAATGAAAAACTTAAGAGAGTCCCATTTCAAACAATAAAATAGGAAACCTAACGCCATTTTTATTTTAGATGGGCCACTAGTTGAAGGGTACTGAAAAGTTTAATTCAAATTGTCCAATAGAAAAGATCCTTACCGAACATGGAGAAACAAAAATTAACTTTAAAACCCAAGGTTTCTTTCTTTTTTCTTTCTTAATGAATTCCATAGAACACTAACGTTATGCATGAAAAACAAGAGAAAAGGTCTGTTCCTATCAGTTCTTAAAAATAAGGCACGATGCACGATATTTATGCTTGATAATTTCTGATATTATGTTGTTATTTACGTTATTTTGTATGGGCGTGCCTATGACATTGTGTGTGCGTGCATGTGATAAACATCGAAACGAGTATGCTTTCTTCCAAGCGCTGTACTTTACCTGGTAGAACGTTGGTTTCGTATGTGGTTGGACCTCGGTTCGGTACCAGCGGCTGACTGTCCTGACTTAGGTTTTCCCAGTGTTTTCCTCAGTCACGCCAGGCATATACCGGGATGGTACACTTCGCATCAAAAATATTGCGACAGCGAACGCCGTGCAGCTAGGTAACCCAAATGGCACCTTCTTTTCCCATAATCGTTTCCAGTAAACAGACTCCCTCTTTCTCCTTCCTTCGTCTCGCTCATACTAAAATCAAATAGACATGTATTAGTATCGGTAAAATGAAAGCAAGACGAATCAATATACATAAGTTGATCAAGGGAAAAATTTAAACATGCAATGAAACATTGAAACCGATGGGTGTCTGTAAGACAGAGGCAGAAAAATAAGAGAGAGAGAGAGAGAGAGAGAGAGAGAGAGAAAGAGAGAAGGGAAAATAGAAGAAGAAGAAGTACAGATAAAAAATATGGAATTTAAACGTAGTAAAAAATATTAAGTTCAGTTCCCACAAATCAAATCTAACAGCAAGAGAAAAGTGAATTTATATTTTTGTAGGGTTATTCGAATATATAAAGGGTGCTTCAAAAATTCATTAAATCACTTTCAAAATGGAGACCAAACTTGATGGTCAGATTAAATACTTATGATTTCCAGTGAAACTCCAGAGTTTTGATACACATCTAGGATAATGTCAAATGTGTAACACACATTGTTTGTTTGCGCGGGGTTAGTCTGCAAATTCGGTGGGGTTTATTAAACATACTGGTTCGGAATACTTTGTAATAAAGGATGCTGCCAGGATTTTCAGATTGGGGGCGTAAAGTCAAAATTGGGAGGGTGGACGTAGAATTTTGCACAGTTTCTATCAACGTTTGTCCGCAATATGTTGAAGTTGGGGGTAGTCTCGAGGATTTGGGCTGACATCCCCTACAGGAGCCGGGGTCTAGCGGAATCACTGATTGTAAAAAAAACATTAGATACTGTAGGCCATGCTGACCCATTGATTCGATTTATACTTGATAACCCCGTAGGATGAAGGAGAGATTTTAATTATTTCATTCCGTTTGAACAATGCTTCTTTAAGTGGTGACCAGGACCGGAGATATGACCCCGAGAACAAGAAAAATACGACGCCGAAATTCCCAGTTAAATAGGGTTTCCAGACCGGGTCAATCGGGTTACCGGGTCATCGAAAGTGGCCCGAAATTGGCTCTGGAAGACGCATAAAAGGAGAGAGTGTGTGTAAAGTAAGAGAAAAATAAAGATAAATAGATAGAGAGAAGAAGAAGAGAAAGACGCAGCAAAGATACGATAAAAATACAGCAACAAAGAGAGGAAGAGAAAGAGACCAATGAAAAACATGAAAATTACATTATCATTATACTAAACAGCACACACACTGTTTACTCGGATTCTGACCAGTGATGCTTCGTAGGTTTTCCATAACCCGCAGATAAATCTGTTTGAATACTTCAGTGTATGCGAAAAAGAAACTGGCTGGTGGGGAATCGAACCCAGGTTTTCAAATTAGAAGTCCCGCACGCTAGCGATACTCCACACTTGGCTGTACCCAAAACTTGCTTAACAAATGTTATAGGAGTTCCTTTCTAAGAATAATAACATGAAAAGTGCATATTTCTGATCAATGACGTGTTGTTAACTTTCCTCGTAACCCCCTGAAACTTGATTTGAACTTTCCCAACCAACATTCGCAAAGCGTCTTCCTTGCTATAGTGAATCAGTTGCTCCACTCCACAGTCGGAAATATTCTCCGTTTTGTATGAGAAGAGATGATTAGATTATTCACGATTGCTTTGTAAAAAATTCTTTGGCTTGAACAGGATTTGATCCCATGTTAGTTTGCTTTCGGACTGTAATGTCCAGCGCGTTTCCCCTACTCCATTCTGCCAACGAGCTCAATACCTATGAATAACCAAGTTCAAAAGCGACGAAAGTGTAAAATTAAGTATATGTGTTTCATTTTGTCTGTATGTATTGTGTGGTAAGTAAATACATGTGAATGTATGTCCTTTTTGTCATGACAAATTATGAAATGAATATATTATGGCAGTTTTACGAACAAACCCAGTTTAGGATAAGTATGGCCACATTAAGATACGATCATTTATTGTCGTTTATTTTAACGTAAACCAGCCTGAACGAATCTAACATCACCAAAAGAAAATTGTCATTAGCAAATCTAGAAGTTAAAACTTCAATTAAAAGTTCTAATATACTTCGTGCAATGTGATAAGTTCAACGTAACACAAATTTTAACTTTTGACAGATTGTATTGTAAGTATAATATCGCGCAATCTAAGCCTATTTTGATTTAACCAGTTTCAAAATATCCTGTTCAATTTTTGTGATACATTTTCAGTCACAAGTTAGGCACCCATCGTCCCCATGCCTGGCGCTCTACGGTGCACTCAGCCTCCTATCAAACTGAGTACCAGAGTGCACTTAGTACTCCTGGGCACCTTGGGAAGGTAAAGTCAGTCGAGCGTGGGACTGATCATTCCACCGCACTTCGTACCGTAGGTCGAGATGTGGAACACTACCTCCAAATCCCCATGCGCTGTTCACGGAGCGTGCGAATCGAACAGGGGATAGCTTTTATCTTTAACGTTATTAATTCTTGTAACTGAGAAACAGACAGGTAAAAGCGAAAGTTTTCCAGATATTTCCATCAAATTTGCTACAATTGCTCACAAAACCCACTTACGACACTATAAAAATAATTTTGCGAAACAAAATTTTACCCCCCTTTTGGTGGTCCAAACTGAAAAGTTAAGTAGATCGAGATCGAGAGATGCTACAATATTTTATAGACATAATACAGCCTTCACGAAAAGGCCAAGAACAATGGAGAAAGACTGATAACTTTCGCGATTTCGAAAACCCTACTGGTAAAGAGCAAGTATTTTGAACACAAAGACATACACAAATACACATGGGTATCTCCGGACGGCAAAACTCTCAACTAGATCGGTCACATATTACTAGGTAGACGAAAACACACCAACACAATGGATTTTAGGTCGTACAGAGGAGCGGAAGGTGACACCGACCATCAATTAGTGATCACAAAAGCAAGGGAAAAGTTATGCATCGCGAACAGAGAAAACAAGGGGTCAAAACAACTGAAATCTGAAGTTTAAACGATTAAATAATCCGAGCATAAAAGCAGATTACCAACTCGAACTCTCAAATAGGTTCGAAATGCTAGCCGACTCGAGTAATAATAATGGTATTAATAATGAAATTGATGTAAAATGTGGGAGGCAATTCGTGAAACAACTAAGAGTGCAGCGAAGGAACTTGTAAGTGAAAAGAAACAGCAGAAAAACAAACTTTGGTTTGATGAAGAATGCTTTAAGCCTGATGAGGAACGAAAACAAGCAAGGCAACGATGGCTAAGTAAAAAAAGCGAAGTAAATACCAACCATTACAGTAACGCGAAACGAAACGCCACACTCGGGTTCAGAAACAAAAAGCGAGAATATCTGACGCAGAAGATTCAGAAGATAGAGAAAAACGGGAAGACAAATAACATACGAGACCTATACAAAGGGGTAAACTCGTTAAGAAAGAGTTACCAGCCGAGTTTAGGAATGATTAGATATGAGGGCCGAAAAGGGACGAAATGACTGCAGAGTGGAGGAGACTGCATAATGAAAAACTCCACGGACTGTACGATTCACCAGATGTTGTAACAATAATGAAATCACATTAAGGTGGGCAGGGCATATAGCTCGGATGGGGGAAAAACGAAGATCATATTCTATCCTGGTTGGAAGGCCGGATGGTAGG
>JAGDQP010004504.1:65363-84635 GCA_022664845.1 Lepisma saccharinum | reverse complement strand
GAAGGCATCTTACACAATTTGTGGTGCGAATGTGGGGGCGTCTTACAGTGGGAATGAATACCAGCACCATCTATTGTTTGAAGCACGTCATGTTCTGAAAGAAGAAAATCAGACGCAATTTCCTAATTCCACGGCGAGTTGCGTAACATATCATACATCTATGTGACAGATCAGAAAACACTTTCTTATAAATCGATCCACTTGGAAATTAGTGTATGAAGCAAACTAGCATCCTACGATTCTTATTATTCCTTATTTTATCGAATTAAATTTTATTCTTTATATTTGATAAGATTATTAGCAGGGTTAGGATTTTTAGGTGCGCACCTTTTTCTTGTAGGGCAAGTTAGAGGTCTCTGAAAGAAATCAGTCTGTGAGATGTTACCTCCAGTTGAAAATGGAGGCAATTTTCCACCACCTTTCCCCCCTTTTTCGGACCTTTATACCTTTTTCTCCCTATTTTGCCCATAATCCCCTTTCCTCCCCCTTTACTGCTACTTTTTAATATATTCTACAGCACACTTTATTATTTTATTTACTTTTTTGTATTTGGATTACGTATGATGATAGTGAGCACGGGATTGAATGCAAAACACACTTGTAGTGAACAATGAGGAGTCCCACTCGCTGACACTTGTTAAAAGTAAGTTGGCTTTACTTGATACATTTTAAAAACAACAACAAATTGGTTGTAACGAATTTAGTGTATTTTACGTCGTCCGTGAGCCGAGTGTACAGATATCGTGTGGGGAGTCTGCTAATATATGTTCTCGTAAGTAATTTTACTGGAATCAGTGCTCTCCTGTTAGTGAATTTAAATTTGTTGCTTTACAAGTTTCTCATGCGGAACGTATCAAAATCCCGATTTTTCGTCCTGACTCAGGAATTCAAGCAGGTTTTCATCGAAACTGATTGACCTTTTTATTATACGATGCACTGTTTGTGATTCAAAGAAACAAGTTAAATGAAAAACACCAGCAAGGTCGCATACATACAACTTCTTGAAGGATCAAAAGAACAAGACTCTTCATACAATTCCGACAGCCTCTATCACGAAATGCCTTTGAGCAATGTTCTTCGAGGATCCAAAATTCAGAGGTATTTAACATAGATGTGTGTGCAGCTTTTAGGAATTCTACCCTATAGCTTATAAATCTTAATTTCCTGGGAACAACCCCAACTGCCGCTCATCTTGACTGAGTTTCTTTTTTCAGGATTTTCTTAAGTCAGCCCTACCAGCCGAATGCCGCGATGGTACGTAACTAAGAACTAGGCCCTGGTCGACTAACTTCTAACATCTTTTCCACCATCTTAAATCGGTCTGAGATGCCGAAAGTACATCAATAAATTCAATGTCTTATCTGAAGATAGAAACAAACTTATCTTTAAAACCTTAAGTGGTGCATTCATATTGTAAGACACAACAGCTTATTTTGTTTCCTTCCTCTCGAGAAAGATACGTAACCTAATATAAATACAATGTAATATATATACAATTATCTCTGTACCTATAATTTGTACTAATAACTTATTCTGAAATTTAAATTAAATATTCCACAACAAATCTTTTTGCCCCTTTTTTGGTATTATTTTAGCACCTTTTCCCTTCAACTTGCTCTGTAATCATCTCTGGTCCAAATTTTGTAATTGATTTTTATTTTCCGATTCATAAATTTATTACTTTTTATTCCATCTTAAAAAAGCGTGTTTTTTAAAATACTTTTTTAATTAATGTTTTTTTTTTTCATATGAAAATGTCCCCTAAAAATCCTAACCCTGATTATTAGCATCTAAATAAAGCTTGAATATCTTCTCATTACTTAGGAGTATAAATTAGGCATAACGGCAAAAACAATTTACAATTAGATTATTACTTGTTTATATGTTCACTATTCTTCTTCCATCTTTTCTTTTCTACCTTTTCTTTTCTTTCATTCTGGCTGAGTGCCACTAGGTTTATGACCGCTTAGCGTTTTAATTTAAATTTTCTTCAGTGCTCAAGAAGTTTTAAAGAATTGAAACATATTATTTTTTCTTCACGTCCAATTCACTTCTTTTCTTTATTTTACTTCATGTCATGTCATCATGACACCATAACGAGGAAAAGCATCATAGCTCTGAGGCAGGCTGAAGTAGGTCTAATTGGTTGATTAGTAATTATACAGGCTGTTGCAAAACAATCCTACCTCACGAGATTCCTGGCAGGAAAATAAGAATAAGACCGTCGAGGGTACACACACGTATAGTTTCGACACTATAGTCTGCTGAAACATTGGGAAAATGAACTTTAGAACTTGATATTGCAAATACCATAAACGGTAGAACTGCGGCGGCAAATTACCCTAAAAGACTTCAAACTTGCTCTATCCAAAAATGCATATTCCAAAATTGTACAACGAGTGCGCAAGGAATTCCTCAAAGGAAATAAGAGATTTCCCAAAATTCTTTGAAGTAAAGGCGGGTACAAATAATCGTGAATGAAACTACCTTCCAGCAAGAAACAATAATTCGTTTGCGAGAAGTCAATATCTCAGATTTCCTTTTTGGAACGATTTGGTAAAAATATGCGTAGATGCAATACAAGTAGGAGTATATTACATACATTTCAACAAACATTTGCTGTACTTTTTATCAGTAAATGAGACTCTTTGTCCGATTAGATACTAGTCATTACGTTTATGATCAGCACTCACACGAAAAATCGTTTTGTTCGCGCTTATTCTTCCCACATTTACTCCAGAGAATGTCAGGGAATACCTTAGTTTCTTTGGGGAATACCCTTTTGCATCCATTCCACAATTTTGCAGTATGCAGTTTTAAGAAGAGCTGACTTGAAGTCTTTGAAGGTACCACAGTGCCTCAGTTCTACTGTTAATAATATTGGAAATATCAAGCTCTAAAGTTAATTTTCCCACAGTTTCGGCAGCCTATAGCACCGAAACGAAGTATTTCTGCTCCTTTGATGGTCTATACTTTTAAACTTATTCTCATGTCAGGAATCTCGTGTGGTACGTTTGTCGGTATTGTTTTGCAACACGTAAAACTCCACCTGTTTCAATAACTTTGTGGAGTGAATAAAAGCACATTTTACAAATAAATCAACAGAAGTTGCTCATTTATCCCATCCAACACGTTTCGGAAACTTTGTCCACCACAAATATCTCGGCAAGTAATTGTCGGAAAAATTTTTGAAACAGGGCATAATGATACGTGCAAAATTCAATAATGATATTGGAAAATCAATTAGGCTCAGGAAACGAAAATTAGTCGCATTCCGCGTGAAAGTTATATCATACATAGGAATGTTTTTACACGTATTTTCTGAGCTCCATTTCAAAGATATGTACAAAAGTTGAATTCCTGGTTGTGCGTGGTTTCCGGGGGAGGGGGTGATCCAACGTGTGTCTGAGTATGAATGTATATTTATAATAACGCCTAAATTTATACTAATTTTACATAAAAACCTCAATATTGGAGGATCCCCGTAAATATGTATTTCTCCATTGCTTTTCCTAAATACGGCATTTTAATTCTTCCGTTGTCCATTAAGTAATTCAATTCTTTGTTTCAATGTCTTACAGCCAGCAATTGCCGAGACAAAGCTGCAGACGGAGAAGTAATATTAGTCCTCCAACAAGTAGCTATACTAGCTGATAAAATTATAAAATTATTTTCTCTAAAAGTCTTCCTATAAATGAGGAACCTAGTGGAACAACGGCGTATCGCACAACATTTTTAAAATCGAGAAACCGAATGTTTTGGATTAGTCCATTTGTTTTCTCAGAATCGACGTATGACGTATCCTCCTTTACGTTGTAGAAATTAATTGGAAAAGAGACGTATCCTCCTTGTCCTTGATGCAGTGAGATGTGTGGAAACAGTTCATTGAATACCAATTTGGACTGAATCCAATCATGATAACCATCACATTATGACGGTGTTAGTCCAAACTTTCACCTGACAATGCCGTAAGCACTAAATCAGGAGCACTAAATTATTTTTTTTTTCCTGGGGTCTGGATTAATGGTTATATCACGATAGAAGGATCTTTGCGGTCCAAATACTTAGTCGATTGTGAATGTGACAAGGAAGAAATACAGTAAGACTCAGTTGGTAAAGTCTTGGGAGGTCCTCGGTTCGAAATTGCAGACTCAGCTTAGTAGTGTACGGCGACTGTTACACTACATAAAATAAAAGTATTGTAATTATCCCTATCAATGTTTGATGCATACGATCTGTTACAAATCTGATAGCAATTGAGCATAGATTTTGGTACGTGGCCACACTTTCTTGCAATGTGATGTCAATTTCAGTGTTATTGAAAGGACAAAAACGGAAAAAGCAGCCTATTAACCTTCCATCACGGCGAATGACACTAATGCAGTTAGCAAACAGACAAAATAACCCTTTTGAGATAGTGGAGATGAATGTTTTCTTCACTGTGCCTCACCTTCTGTCAAATACGTCGTAAAACCCTTGATGAAAGACTATTCACATGAGAGAATCTACTTGCATGATATTCGAGAAATGCAGATAGGTTCGGTACACCCAGTCTGATGAATGTGAGAATTGTGAATTTTCAGCAAACTCGGGCTACTGATATTCTTGTAGCAACAGTTTTTGACATGAATTATTCCGATGAAAGGCCTAGGCAGCAAGCGAATCATGAAAACCTCATTAAAATGTTTCAGTACATTCCAGTTGTGTTTCACATATTCATCAGCGTCAATAATGAAGTGCAACAAAGAGAATCCCAAGTTGTGCAGGATATTGATTAGCAAGACATTTAGTGACACAAACAGGTGTATTTTGTAATAAAGGAAGTGACATCCATTTGCAGTAAAGTATTCCAAATATCGCTTTACATTGTTGAATTGATAGTGCAAAAATTTGCTGAATATAAAAGGTTTTCTGACTTGAAACACAAAATGTCTTTTTCCTCAAAACGTTAAAATTGAGACATACGCCGTTTTCCCACTAAGCCTCTCAAATAATAATAATAATAAAACAGTTCACTTTTTATTAATTCAAATTTATCCCCATAGATCTACGTTTCCAAATATCATTATTGGATTCTGCATATGAATATATATTCTTAATTTATTGGTTCAAAACTTTCTAATAGTTTTCTCGAGTTCTTGAGGGTGGGCAAAGTTACTGAAACCTCCTTGTATTTTGTAGTGCATTTTATGATTTTTAATATAAGGTCGTGGCTAGAGGAACGCCAAATTGTAACTCAAACGTAAGAACGTCTATTGCCCTACCAACATTGTACATCAACTTTGACGTAAGGAATGACGTCACAATGTGCGTAAATACTCATTCGAAATCGTTAGTTTTCAGCGGTGTCGGTAGTCTAGGCTCTAGAGCGTCAGACTAATTAATGAATATGCCCTTCAACTTTCATAAGATTTTTCAACGTTTGAATACGCTTGGCCTCGACTCCATCACCGTGTAAGCTCTAACTTTCCCTTTTTAAGAAAACAATTCTTCATGCTGTTATTAATTACTAATAAATGGTTCCTTGTACTTTTATAAACATATTCAACATTTTAAGGCGTTTTTGTATTTTATATGCTTCATGGACATGTTAGTAAGTGAAGGAGGGTTAGATATCAAAGCTGATACACCTACAATGTTGACAGGACAATGGTTGTGCCTGTATTGGAGTCACGACTTGACGTGACTCTAGCCACAGCATTAAATAACTTAATCGCACCGTTCTATTCCTATATTTTCAGATGCATTACTATTCGATGTTTACACTTCTAAGTATTTTTAATAGAAAATTTAGATATAAAATCTCGAAGAACGTGTAGTCATAGACATCATTGTTTATATAACATATATAATTATTTGTAATTAATTGCTTTGTTTCTAATGCAGATAATTGCCGAAAGATGGACTAGTCTGTTATGTAGATCGTTTACTCGTATGCTAATCATTAAATGTTCTGTGTTATTATGAAATTTTTGCAAAAATACCTTTTTTTTAAAAAAAAAATCCGATATGAGAAATATGTCATTATTCTGGCTACATAATCAATTGATCGGAGTAGCAATGTAATGTTCCACTTCTCACTTTGTGCCTTCTTTCTTTTTATAATGTGTCAAGGCTAATTTTATAAAGTTTTAAAATAGCAAAAAGATCTTTAATTTTATTAATTATAAATTGCATTACAAGAATCGTGGTTAGGAAGAGCAATATTTTTGCTCGTACAAAGTATGACTTTAAAATAACTTGACGTTCTTTTCTTTCTGTTTGTTTTACAGTTTCACGTGAATTCCAGTATCTCTTTCACAAGCGCGTCAGAACTTAAGTGAGGTCGTCCGTTATGGGGTTTGTTTCTTTTATGGTAGACCTCTGTCCATTTGTGTGGCGAATATTATATATGCAAACATGTATGCACAAAATTTCACATCCTTTCTCCCAATAAAACAAACTGAATTGTCTTTATTGCGTTAGACACCTTTAACTCAGGCCTGGACAGAGGAGAGGAGAGGAAAGTGGGAAGATAGACACTCAGGAGCTGTCATGTTTGAAGATATAACCTCCACATTAGCCTGGTACAACTGATGAAAACTTGGGAAAACATCACTCATCGGAAAACTTTCAAAAAAATACAAAAATCTGCAATAATATTCAACCGCTGGATTTGAATACAGGACCTTCCGATGTGGAGTCAACGCTTTACCAACTCTTGTAAGTCAAATATTTAAAAAAAATAAATAAATGCAATGATACGAAATTATACTGAAATTAAAGGGAAATGCAAGAAATATGGGGTATTGATTTATTGTGAGTACTGACGTTAATATGTAAGGGGATTACGTGAACGCTTTTTGCTGTTAATGATGACTACAATTAAATATATTTCAAGTGGAAAGACTATGTGTAAATTTGAGGAAATGACATAATTATGTAACAGCCTAGTTGCTGTTCCATTTTTATTTTTTCCTCTTTTATTTTCTTAGTCTCCGTTTTGTTTTCTTTCTGTGTGTTCTCTTTAACTCATTCTCTTTGGTTGGTTTTAGACTCTTTGAGCGTGTTCCGTTTGGATTTTGCTTTGGATTTTTAATCGTTATCCATCCAGGTTTTCGTTAGTCACGCAGCAATGACTTGGATCTAACGCTTGTTTTTGATTGGCCCTAGTCAATGCTTCGTGACTTGTTTTTTGCTGATTGGTGTGAATCAGCCTTCTTCTCCGTTTGCTGGGAGAACTGCTCTCCCACGCCATGTTAGTTCAGTTCCAATTTTAATGACGAAGCGACTAGATGCATGGGCTTTCCGTCACCTGTACTTCCTAAGCCCTGTCTACGAGAGGTAGATATAAACACTAAATTTAACATAATTTTCGATTTCGACTGATTTCATCTATTCTGATGCAATATATAAAATCGTATTAAGAAGAATAAAACCGATACTAGTGCTAACAGGACTATTCAGCTACATCATCATTTCGGAATTTTCAACTCATTAACATTTTAATATTTTGTTTTGAGATTATTTATCGAGATGTACAATATGTTCTAAATTTCAGTATGGGGCCGCTATTAACCGAATTCTTACATTATAAATATAGGTTCGTTAGATTTCAATAATCATATGCCAATTTCTCGTCTCCAGTTTTCCTAATCTATTCGAAATTCCCGGTTAGCCATGTTTGACAGCTACCGCATATTTTCCTTACTTGATCAAATTAGCAACATGTCTGCTCGACTATCTTTGCGTACCGTTTTCATGTTAATAGTAAATTTTAATTTATCCGACATGGTTCGATAATTTTGGTTTCAACTCCAGCCACTATTCTCTGATGAAAAAGTCATATTTTATAACAATATTTTGTATTTTCAAGATTTATTCAGAACGTCTTTTGTATAACGTAGTAATCATCTGTAATGACGTCACAAAATTATTAACGTTAAAGTGATTCTTTCATTACCATGTATTTTGGACTAGAACTTCTTTCGTGTAAGTAATACTGTGCTAAAACTTTTCTAAATTATGCAACAATATTTCGGGAATAATTTGTGAAAACATCAACGAAATTTGTTAATTATAACAGAAATTATGGACATTTATGTGTGACTACGTAACTTTCAGTTCTGCTTAATTCAATGTATACCAGCGATTCAAATTTGTTTGTTTTTACAATTCAACAGTAATTCTGTTCAGATTCTGATAAAATTATCATAGCCGAAAGCGTGAAATATGTACATTCAGAGTAATAAATTGAAATTATGAAATTTTTATATTTCTTCGAAAACAATCTTGAGTTTATATTCAGTGAACGTAGTGTAGAAACCTCTCAGTTAACCAGGTACGATATAAGGCATTAGTTGATAATCATCCTCATACAGTGTTTAGTAATATTTATAATGTGCAGTGAGTTATTTAATGTTTAACTTGATATCTATTGGAAATTAGCTATGAATCGTTACGTGAAGTTGACAGCAATTGATACTATATTATTTCTGTGTTTCGGTAAACCTATCGTTTTAAGTGATGTGATTTTAATTAGATTAGATCGGTTCATAAATCCGTAGACCAGTGGTAGGATTCTTTCGCCAGCTGAGAAGTGATGACTTGGGAAAGGAACTATATATCGAATTTCTGGTTATTTCTGCGTTGAAATATGAAGTGACTCCAGCATGGGATTTGTGTGAATATATATTATTTGCGTTTTGCGTTATGACACTACGTTTGGACTGAGTTGCGACCGTCATTCGTTGTGTTCGTTCGTCTTTATTTCAGGAATTGCGATTCCAGACTACAGGTGTGGGCCCTACTAAGGTAAAGGTAAGACATGGTCTTTTGCCACCCTGTAGACTTCGAAGTGAGTAAAGACACCGTATGAGTCACATATGAGTCGTTTTGCGTATCATCGTTTGAGATTATTTCCCAAGTAAAGATTTGCGTTTTTTTTCTTAATCTGTCGCTAATCTGAACCAGCTGGTACTTCAGAGTATGAACTGACGATCTAATTAAAAGATTGAAGGTGTCGCCTTACCGGTATTTCCTCCCTCGATCTAAATTAATTTTTTTTTACAGCGATCACAAGGATCTGGAATCCTCTTTCCCAGATATTCTTAAATCTGGAAGGCATTTCTGCGCCGCTCGTCTGGGGTGTAGAAAATGTTTGGAGCTAGAGGTTAGGTTAGATGCGTTGCGTGGGCACTCTAGGCTCCTGGCGACCCTATTTGTCTGTGTGATCCACTTATGGGATCATTAGGTTGGGGGCGTTTCAGTTTTTGTGCGACTCCAGCCAGGATTGCCAAAAAACCTGTGCGTTTTCAATTAGAAGGAAAAGCTGTGGAATAGATTGTAAGGCAATGCAAGATGGTTTAAACAGGAAAGGATTATAGTATTGTACAACAATTTAGTGGATATACCGCGTTTACATGCAGTACGGGAAGGTGTCTAGAATAAAAGAATAGGGTTGATGGTGATGTCACTAAATGATGGGTAATACCTTATAACACTTATACAAGTGACGAAGAAAATAAAAAAGAAATTTTATCCACTGAATTTACTATGCTAATCATTAAAATTAATCAATTTTCATGATATGACAAAGGAATCACAGCATTTCGCTTAATATTATACAACTTACATTCCTATATGTATATTATGTACACATAAAATAACATCTTTTGTTTTAAACATGCTAACCAAAAATATTGCAGTTGAGTAGTTGACACTAACTAGCATCTCTCATTCATTTTATACTACATAGACAAAGAAAGAACCATCCTGCTAACAGTAAGTTCTTGTTTTACAACAAAAATAGTACAAACTTGTTTTCATATTTAAAAAAAAAACAATATATATAGATCCATGTTATTAATTTTTAACGGTTTGCATTATTAAATAATATATAAGAAAGGAACCATTTAAAATATTTAGTTTTGAATATTTAAATATATGTGTTATTAACATTTTTATGTTTATAATACGTATATATAGAAGCTTTTGTTTGCACACTGAATGGGGATTTCTTTATATTTTAGAAAAAAAAACTGATTTTTTTCTTCATAAAATGATGTTGCGATTCATGTTATGATTTCGATTTAATATTCATTCATTTCTTTTGTTCTCTATTTATGTGTTTTTTTGTCTACATTCCTTGTACCTTAAAACATGCTTTAGTTATATGATGATTATCATTTCGGCCCAAGGAAGACCATTCGAAGGCACCTTATCCATGCACTGCTGATTAAAATTTCATAACAGACTCATATCAAAAGGCACAAACATGTTGTATTTTCTGAATACACTTTACATGACCAGCTCAAATCCTTAAAACTCTTATTACTGAACCAGAAAAATAGAAATAATACTTCAATAGTAATCTATGATTTCTAATAATCTTGTCTATTACAAAACGTATTTTAAAATTTTTAAAGTTCTATATTAGCTTTAGAATTTATTTTTGTCCCATGCTATTTAACAGTACCCTTTATAACGAAATGAAATAAAACATACAGTGAAAACCTCTTTATCCTAGTTGATTATTTTAATGCCAATACATGTGAAGTTTACTTTAGTATTAGATAATACTTGATAAACGAAAGAAATATACCTACTATTACAGGTTATGCACATATTATCTATGCACAACACATATGTTAACATTTTCTTTGTAATATTCTCCACACCTTACTTACACGTTATATTTCAAAAACAGGATTAATTAAGGTCTTCAGGACTTTTTGGGCAATCTTTGACATCATTAGGCTACCTTTGGGCTACAACTCCAATTTCCTTTGTAAGGTTTATTAATAGCTTTGTTTTGGTTCATTTGACTAGCACTATTCCAGTGCGAGTGTTGTAATGAGTATTATAAGAGTATTATTGTTATAACAACAACCTAATTTTATAGTTTTATATGAACATCGAATTGGATACTTCTACAGAGATAATATTTAAAATAACGATGCTATTTTGTCATCTTGTTTCACCTTCTATTATTCTGCATATCACTATAAGATCGCTATTTGTTCAGATAGTTTGAACTTTTCCGCTTTCTTAATGTAAACTCTTTTATACTTAATAAAGAACTGATAAATACATCGAATTAATATCATAACATTGACAATTTTATTAAAGTTATAAACTTCAGCAATGCTTTCTGTAATAGCGTATAATAGTTCTATGGTAGATACGAACAGGAGTATTAAATATTTTAAGGAAGTTCTTATGAACTTCAACCCCGCTGTGTACATGGTAGTAGTCTCTTTGTTCTGTTTATTTTTTAAAAACTACAATTTATACGTTAGGGACTAAATTAACCAAAGAAAATCAGTGTAGTATTATTTTCCAAGACAAAAATATGCACTTATTTTTCTTTACAACATTAAGCAAAACGAGATATATTCAATATTAGTATATTTGTTTTACAAGAGTAAATGACTATAATTCAGGATATATTTTGTTACATACTTAAGTTTCGGAGAACAAACTTTTTGAAAGAATGGAATCATTACCTCAACTTGCATATTTCGTGTTTGTGTACTGTAATTTTAAAATATTATTTATTTCGTCATTTTGTATATATTATTTTTCTTACGATTTATAGTATTTATTCATTCAATTTTTTTAAAAAAAGATGTTCAATTTTTTTGGGTTTTAATTTAAGTATTTTATGTAATCATTTATACTTATTAAATCATTTATTTTAAATAAAATGTACAATGTTAAATTCAATAGAAGCGTGTGGTTTTTTTAAAGACATTCTATTTCATCTTTATGAAAATTAAAATGATTTACCTTTGAGCTATGAGAAATTGTACTTCTTAAATATGTTAATAAGTTTTCCAATTCCCTGACAAAAAACAATAAACATGTTTTATTTATTTCATTAAACTTAACATTAGGTGACTGAATCAAATAAATACCCGAAATGAATATTATCTTAAGACATAGTATAGAAGAAAACTGAAAGAAAAAATATTAAATTCAAAATGTTATAATACAATTATAATAATAAACTAAAAATAACCATTTGTTGTGCTTCATTCTTTAGTTAAAGATGTACATAATAAGCAAAACTAAGATTTACATAACAAACAAAGCAAAAGTAACAAGCAGTGTTGTAAATTGGATATAACGTAATTATTGTGGCTTTCATAGTACACCTATAATATTAATTAGTGAACTTTGTTTAATTTGTGCAGTTGAGTTTCATTTTTCTATATCAAAAATATTTTGAGATGTTTGATTTCTACAACAATTCATGTCCGGTAAAAGTAATTCAATGTTTTCGTAATTTGTAACAAAACTTATAACTAAAGTTAACTTCTAATTTTGTATGCTTCACGTTTTGTACCTCGAAAGTATAAACACTAATCTAAGCTATCGGATCTTTGATGTTTAAAATAATGTAACTTGACACTCTCAATTCTGAACTTAGTACAGACTCGTGACTATTAGATAAGTATTAATTTTTATTATTTTAATTTTGCCCTGAGGTACGCACCCATTTATATAGCGGTAAGAAATTCTGTTGTCACGTTCCATAACAAAAAACATAAGAGTATAAAAACATTCCTAACGTATTGTTTCTACACATGTTCATATATCCAACATGATATAGAAATGCTCGCAATCTTTCTTACTCAAGGGAAAAGAGACTTTATCGGTAAAGTACTATAAATTCCCTTTTAGAGTGCCTATTCATATTGTAATTGCTTCTAAGTAAACAAACTTTCTATCATCACTTTTTATGCATCTTCGGTATCATAGGACCGGCGTCAGCGATTAATGTTTTCAAATATGTGTAACAGGAATATTATTGAGAGTGTGTAGTATTGTCAGCAAATACACTGCAAGTAAGTTAGTTGCGTCATTGAGTAGATACGCAATCACTTTGAAAAGAATGTTTGATGAAAAGCATATATTCAGTTTTGCAGTTATGAAAGAACAGGATCGATCAGTTTGCTATGTGTCCTATGAAGAACTGAAAAACTAGTATTTATTGAAACTCCTTTACGGATAAAATGCATTGATTTGTTTCTAGATTTTAAACTACACTGGAAAACAACTATTAGACTGAAATACGTTGCCAGATGTTGCCAGAATCCATAACGAGAAATTTCAGATCGTTTTCACTAGATGTACTTGTTTGCAAACCTAATTCATGAAGATATCTAACAAGTTTTCCATTATTGGTTGATAATTGTTATGTTTTCTGTTTCCCAAAACGCCTTGAATAATAGATTTGAACTAATTATAATACATACAATTTTTCAATTAAGTTCATGGCTTTTTTTTAAGTTCTTAATCTTTCCAGTAACTGGACAAGTTGTCCAGTTACTGGACAAGTTGTCTTAATGTACTGATGACTCATGTGATTCGGAAGAAGGATTTAGACCAGAAATAAAAAGCTTGTCATGGGAACGAATCACGAAATGACGCAGATACCCGTTCTCCCCCTCTATGTAGCCTCAAACACACACGAACGAGCTTTAGCTGTCCAGGAAATCAATGCACTCACAAATGTCCTTTACAAAACCCATCCACGCAATAAAGTAGCTAGCATTGCTGTTGTAAGCGGGGGATTGGAGTAGAAAGAAGGATTGGTATCTGGAGAGCCAAAGCACCCAACGGGATTCCTGGGTCAACTGGAGCACTAGGAAAGATTGAAAAGGAAAATGGCAGATACTGCAGAGAGGATAAATTTCCCTACGTTATTTAAGATTGAACAATTTTTGTTAGATACCACGAACTTAGGGAAAAAGAAACTCTACGGCCGCGTTTCAGAAATGTTATTTAAATCTAAGTTGGCAGTTTGCAATGTCCCTTTCGATTTCAATAATATCTAGAACTGAAATATAGATATGTTTCTGAAGAGGTAAGACCTACAAAACCAATAGTTTATTTCAGACTTGGAAATCATTTGCTAACACTTTCCGATAGAATGAATCAAATATTACATTTAGAAAAGAAATTCTCAATGCAAATCTTCTTAAAATTCACCAAAAAGACAAAATCTAACAGAAGGAGAGTATACGTCAATAAAGCAAACAATTACACAATTTTTTTGAAAAATGATTGTAGAATTTTAGCATTCCATAATATTTAAAAAAAAACAGTATTTATAATTCCTTGCCTTTCACAATATAATCTTTACAACCAACGTAAATTTAAACGTCAGATAATGAGGAACTCTATTGTACTTATCTGAAACTCTCAATTCTTGCTTGACAAGTTTGGTACGACTAAACTGTATTAACATATTTGATAAAATGTCGTGAATTTGAATTGTTTTTCATATTTTTATGAAAAGACTGTCACAATTTAAACTCTGCAAAAAACACTCAGGCAACAGTGAAGCGATAATATGTACACACAGCACATGTGAAATATTTTTTAAAAATTCCAAGTGGATTCCCTGTTACTGTATTGTAAATTGATTTTACTTACAAATTTTCACATAAACTGTTTCCAAGAAATCTTAGTATCAGTTGCACAAAACGCTTTAATCTAGAGTTAACTCACGAGTTAATCTACGAGTCATAGATAAAATAATTTAGATGGTGAATTCTCATTCTCTCCATTCCCTTCATGCCACCTGGTGTCGGTTCAGACGAACTAGGAATAAAGTTATACTAGTAAGTCATGCGCAGCATCTACGCTTTCAATCTATTATAGACCCATAACGTGAAGACTAAACTTGCACTCCCTGCTTTTTTCAGTTTCTAAATCGAATGTAGGAACAATAATTACATACTATCCTTATTTGATTCCTAGTTTAACTGAACCAACACCAGGTGGAATGAAATGAATGGAGAGAATAAGATTCGCCATCTACAAATATTTTGTCTATGACTTGTAAATTAACTAGCGGGTTAACTAGAGATTAAAATGTTAATTTGCAACTGTCCCTTAAAAGTGTAATTTAAGTGCTATATTTCTTTCATAAAGTGTAGTAAATACTCTTTTTTATTATTAAGCTTAAACATATATAATTAAATGACTGCCGTGTATTATGGCTTTTATACCACATAAAGTACATAAGATTTTGGGCTGGTTTATTTAATATTTCGACGTATTCTTGTATTTTCTTTAAGTATAAATGTATTACAGAATAGCGTACAGTGCAGACAGGCGGATGATGATAGACTGAAACAGATTTTCTGTAAAAAAAAAGATATCTGTTAAAAGAAGGTTTAAAGAGATATATGATAAATACTCGCGCGAAGGTGAGGAGAAATTCTGAATAGAACAAATGTGACTGAGGAAAAACATACAATCAGGCAAAATAATGTTAAATTATTGTTGTACAAAATTTGTTGGCTCTTGAGTAATATAATTGTCAGAATATGTACAATTCATACGAAAACGTTTTTAAATTATTAGGATCAGTTGTAGTATTTTTAATATGTGGCCTACCGATTAATCGAATCTCTGCCTTCCGATTGTTATGTCGGGTTCTTAATTAATGGATTTACCACGCGACACGACTAAATGTTGTACAATGATTAACTGTATGCATTCTACGTACCGTATTTCGTTTGGTTGGTATTAAGTAGAATGCTGAAACGTTAATCAGGAGACCGGGACTCGCTTCCCCACTAGGCCAGCAACCATCTTTTCTGTGTATTATAAATCTTATATCTTAGGGTAGTTATGTAGAAGGATTTAATATTTGAATAGCTGCCAGCACAAAGTTTCCAATTCACTTTTTTAAAAATCGAAATCACATTTCCATGCAAAATGACTGTACGCGCTATGAGGAGAGTTTCTATTAAGTTAATGTTAGTAAATCTGATAGAGGTACCACAGGGATCAATTATTGGTTCGAAGCTACTTAAGTCCTTCATTAATAATCTTGAATTATCTATGAGAAATATGCAGTTTTCCTGAACACTGACGATTGTACATTATCCACAGAGTTAAATGATGAACTTGATACATTGGGTTTTTTCTCCTGAAACTAACTTCAAATTAAAGTGAAAAAAGGAATTCTGAAGACATTCTAGAGATATATCTGGGTCATCATGATAGGTCTACTAATAATGCACACTCTAGGCCATCACTCACTCATTCGCTTTTTCTAATATTGTTTTCCTTCTATTCTGTTCTGTTCTTGGTACATTAGATTTGCAGAAAATTAACCTCCGATACGATGAAAGATCTTCAAAAAACTTCCGCTTGTTACCCTTGTACCCACTTAGCTAGTTGTATTGTTGGAGAACATACTTAGATTGCACTTAATCACAACAATGCCGAAGTTGAAATTATTGTGTAGTATCTTTATTTGGTTGTTGGTGAAGTTGGCATTTTCTCGTAAATGTTTGATAACCATTTTTAGTAACTAAGACGTAGTTGATACCTCAGGTCTTGTATAGTTTTGTGTTAACACATAATAAGATATAGAGCATTGTTGCATCGTTTTTCTTCCTTTTTGATTATTTGTCTTCAGTATATTTATTATGAAACCATGACTTGCTCCTGGTAAAAATCATATTATGAATTTTGTTGATTGTTGTTTTATTTTATTAAGGGCAACCATATCTTCTTAATGTGATTATTATAAATTCTCACCAGTTTAACAATTCTACAATAAACAATAAATAATAATAATAATAATAATAGAGACAATTTCCATCACGTGTACAGTCCGTTTTGCATAGAAACATGATTTTGGGGAGGAGGAATATAAGTTATAACCTTTTTGCCCCTCAAACATTCATTCATGAATAGGATAATTGCTTATGTTCTTCATCGTGAGTTTCTATAACATTGGATATATTACTGTAAACACTTAAACTAAAATATGGTTTCTATAATGCTTGAGAAAAAAAAAGAATTTCTGTAAAGTTTGATGACTCGTTTTTCTTACTGTTACTTCTGTTATTCAGATAATTTCTAAAACAAAATAGAAATTCACTAGTTTAAACTATATCTGAAAACAAAATTGGAAGCCTTCTATATTTTTTGTGTTCCTTGTGCGTTAGTGATCTAATTTAACTAAAATACCTTGTACTGTTTTCACTTTTATATTTAACAATTTGCCAGATCTCTCAACACATATAAAAGAAAAACGAGAAGACATAACATAAAATTTGATTGTGCTGATGGCCAATATTTCTCTTCAGAAGTGTCGTTTAATCTGTCTTTATTTATAGAGTTATTTAACAAGTTTTCTTAAAAAGAAGTAGAACACTTTGTTTCCCCATTTCACAGTTAAAAGTGACTTTATATTTAAAACCAAGAGACAGGTGTCCACACTGACATAACGAAATTTCATTTATATACATACATATACATGCTAAACACTATTTTTTTCTTTTTTTTATTGTTTTTGTTTTTTATTTATTAAAAAACACCGTGTTTATCATAATTTGTTTTTCATTTTGCGAAAAGCGTTTTGCAAGTGAAACTCTCAGCTGTTTTCCTTTATAACATTTTAATTTCATTTTTTTCTTTTAGTCTGTAATAAAAGATTTCTTTTTTTCTATCATAATATTTATAATAATTATTAATATATACAATTCTTTTAGAGTCACTGTCTCACCTATTGTAGACTTATGTTATGAGTGATCAAGAAAGATACTCTTAACACACGTAAAACCATAGTAATTCATTTCACCACAAAGGACTGTTCAAAAAGTTTCCGTACTTATTTTCTTCTATAAATGAAGTTTTATTTATTATCTTGTCATCTTCTTTTCTCTTTCTTCCTTTTCTTGCTGGATATTGTATTGTTGACATTTCTTTTTCTGATTTCAGCACCATAAAAGTTGTAGTTATTTATCTCGGGAATGCATTCATTCTTCTTCCGATGCATCTGGAAGTAATGTAGCCTTATCACCATATTGAAGATCGGTTGCAATTTTCTGAAAAATAAAATAAAATTTAAGTGTTAGAATATTTAAAAAATATTATTTTGAAAGGGTTTAAACCTTTATCGGTTGGTAGACTCAGATTCATACAAAATGGATGACGGAAAAATTCAGGAATTCTGCCAGGATTTCCAGTTTTGGACTGTAAGCTAAAATTTAAGGGGTTTATAAGAGTTTATTGCATTGTTTCTTTCGACCTCTAACCGCAAAAAAATTAAAGTTGGGTGAGTGTCCAATAATTTTTTTGGGGGGAGGCAGGTCTCATTGGGACAAGGGCTGGCAGAATCCCTGTCTAACGTGTTGCACAGTGAGGCAGAAACGAAATCATGATTTTTTTTAGACTGCACTGAGTATTGGTTTCATATAGTTGTAGTATTAAACTTTTCGGGCTAAGAATATGTTCCCAGCAGCGGTAATTTAAATGTAAAAATTTCTACGTTTCAACACTTACACTTTAACTACTTTTTAAAGCCAATTTGGCGAACGTAGCAGTGTTGTTGCATAAACTTCAGTATATATCGTTAAAATAGCTGAACGTTGATAAGTAGTTGATGAGAAAATTTCGTCTTGTGTAGAAATCAAGATATTACATTAAAAATCATTGAATAGTGAATTCGATGGTACTTTACAGCTACGTCGTATGTAAGAAAAATGCGATTTTTCGCTTTTCGAAATGAAGGCGTGTTGAAAAATTCCGCCTACACAATGCATCTTAGTAAGTGCAACAGAATATGATTTCTGAGCATGAAATTAATCTGCCGTTTCATCTATTATTTCACAGAAACATTAAAATTTTCCCTCTCCTGCAAAATAGCATTTTTTGATATACAAAGTAGCTGCAAAGTACCTTTTGTATGGAATTTGTTACATATTACTCAGATAATTCAAACTTTGCGTTCTCCTTAATAAACTTGTAATTTGTAATGGTTCGTTACATTTATAGCCAGATATATAATAATTCTGTTTACCAAGATGTAATTACATCGTAATCTACACTCTAAAATAAAAAATCTTCAAATTAGTATTCATTCTTTCTGAAGTATGATTTTTTAGTTTTTTTTTCCTTAATGCAATGATAAGAGAAAAGCATTCATAGGTTCTTAAGCAGTAAATATCTTAATAAGAGTTACAAAATTCCCTTCAGTTAATTCTGATAACTTCAGTATCGTTTTTTGAGTATTCGATGTTGCCATCTAATTGGACGGTTCATTTTAGGTAGACTAGCAAATCATTTTGATCTCCTTGCACGTCGAGTCTGTGTCCACTCCCCAACATACTGTGTAACAATGCTGAGTGGGGGCCTAGATAAATGAACTGATATTCGCCGACCTGACTGATTAGGTTTCTCCCAACCCATGATATGAACTCATTCAAATCGGTCCTACGAAATAATATTTTCATATATATATATATATATATATAT
>JAGDQP010004504.1:2804-65263 GCA_022664845.1 Lepisma saccharinum | reverse complement strand
ATATGTTGTTTCATTAATAAAGAATAATATGTAAAAATACATCCATTGGTCATGATAATCTTGATTAAAGTTTGGAAACTATTAAAGTTATTAATTTTGTTTTTACTATGGTCAATCTGTATTATCTCTAATGAATAGTAAAATTACATAATTGGATAACGGACACACACACACACACACACACACACACACACACAAACGAATGGAATTCATTCATCGCCATGTACCACAGTTTGCCCGGCGAAGGCAGAAATGAAAATTCAGAAAAAGCACAGAACAAGAGGGACAATTTTTGACAAACTAAAACGAAATGGTTCACCCCTCTAAGAGTTATAAAATTAATGAAATGATCCTTCAGTCGACTTGCAATTTTTTTTTATGTTCTGAGATCCTTTCAATGCCATTCCTTCACCAAGGCTGTTCTTAGCTCCCGGAGGATTTCTTACAGTTGTCATTTTCAAATCTGAAAATATTTTAAACAAAAATGACTCCTGAAAATCCTCGAATTGAAGCAATATATCCACCAAAGCATACTGTAGATATGTGGACAAGTATTGTCGTTCATTAAAAAGAACTAGATTCTAACATAATCATGATATTTGTACAGTTGTTTTGGAAAACCCAGATTTCTTCATCAAAAACACAGAGCTACGTATACGCATAGATTCAATACAATACAATGTTAGTTCACACAACGAGCAAATCATCACCATAGTGATCGTTTTCTGTATTCATCGTGTATCACCTTACCTTCTCGAGTTTGTGTTTACTTTGCAAAACACACAGTATAACAATCCTGACTGAGTGGCCTAGAGAAGTAAACAGATATTTTCCGGTCAGGTTTCGTGCATACCTATGACATGATCTCGTTCTAATGGTTCATACTGCTGGTACTGCATTTGTTTCAACGCTCCCGTATACCTCCTCTTTAACACCGTGAACCGTATCCTCGCTCCTTACTCTATCTTTTTGTCACTTGCACAATGCCATCTATAGTATACTGGATACAATTTGGCTTTTGAATATGAATTTATGTTACGATTCCTTTTGTCTAATAATGTATACACATATGTGTTTCAACAATTCTTGCATAAATGTTACACTTATATACAGGGGTTGGACAAAAAAATCTAAAACATTTGAGAAAGTGTGAAAATCATACCTAGTATGGTGTGGGGCCTCCTTTTGCGTCCAAAACAGCTTGGATCCGACGTATACAGCTCCTGAATCGTGGTGTGTGGAATGTTGTACCATTCTTCCTCCAAAACATGCTCCAGTTCCTTAAGGGATGATGGTGGAGGGTAATGAGACCGAACAAGCCTTTCTAACACAGACCACAATGGCTCAATGATGTTCAGATCTGGTGATTGTGGGACCCAGAGGAGGTGTGATAGCTCCTGGTCATGCTCCTCAAACCATGATTGCACCGTTTTTGCAGCGTGACAGGGTGCCAAATCATCTTGGTAGATGCCATCACCATCCGGGAACAAGGTGTGGGCCATGGGTAGAACCTGGTCCCCCCAAATGGCCTCATACGCTTTAGCATTCATCATTCCATGCAGGGCTATGATGGGACCTGCAGAAAACCACGATATCACTGCCCATACTGTAACAGAACCACCCCCATGCTTTACAGTTGGGCGCAGACAGTCTGGATCATAGGCCTGCGACGGTGTTCTCCATAAGTAAACACGACCGGTTGTTGGAAACAAGGTGTAGGTCGATTCATCGGAATACATTACGTGTTTCCACTGATGAAGCGTCCACTCCTTGTGGTCCTTGCACCACTGGATACGCCGCTTCGCATTTACTGCTGTGACCAGAGGTTTGGCGATCGCGGCCCTGCCATGAATTTTAATTTTATGAAGTTCCCGTCGCACTGTTTTGGTTCTGTAGGCCGGAATTGAGTTCAGACGTAATTTTCATTGCAGTGGTCTGCTTTTTAGCTGCTACAATCCGTTTTAATGCCCTCCTGTCCCTATCGGACAGGATTGTCTTTCGACCAGTTGTGCTTTGCAGACGTTGTTTGCCCATGCATTGTGTATGCCCTCGTGACATTGGACACAGTGCCTGTCGATACCCCCACAATGGTCGCCACTGTTGTCACTGAAGCTCCAACCAGACGGGCACCAACGATCATGCCTCTTTGGAAGTCTGTCAGGTCGCCCATTTTACCACACCACGACACTCACAGGTGAACTGGGTACTGCTGACGGAAGAGGAAGGTCCACATGACACATTGAAAACAAAACACGATCGGCAACCGCAACACGTGGTGTACAGTGGCGGGCCACACTTACGTGTCCTGTATGACGTGTTTTTAGATTTTTTTTGTCCAACCCCTGTATCTCTCTATATCGTTTTCTCCAGTTTCGAAAACAATACAAGAAGATTAACAATTTAATTTAACTTTATTACCTAAAGAGAATATTATTTCTTATTTCCATACAACATAGAAAAAAGCGAATGTTAATTCAACGCACTTTGTCTACCACGTATCTGTGCTAATTCAACAAAATAAATCGGCGTTGATTCCGTTGTTTATTCAAACAAGATATATTTTTTGGTGTTAACTCAACACAACGGGTGTGTCATACATACATAAAAATAACTAGAGCCCTACGTTAAATATGGTGCTATTGAATTAACACACAACAAAACGTGGTAGTCAAAATTATTTGCATTAACACCTGCATATTTTGCTGTGTACATTCCTTATATTTTTTTAGTGTTATAAATTAAAAATATTAGAATAATGTTTGAAAGTTTGTAATTAGGAATATTGGAACTATACTAAATAAATTAATTAATTAAAAACCGTCTTAGATAAACGTAAAATGAACTAACTCGCTCAGTTTCTCAGAGACAAGAACATGTCCTTGGGTACCTAGAAAACACACACACACAGAAAAGTGTTCTGTCAAATTCAGTGATAATTGTGCTTCCTATGACGACAACGGAAGAAGATAGAAAGGAAGAAGAAGAATGCATAATTAGAGCTGGAAGTTACAAAATTAATTTTTGTTTCACGTTTTCTCTGTTTTTCTTATTTAATTATTCACGTTTGTGAAAAGTAATTTTGTTGAGAGAGAAGAAGAGAGAGAGAGAGAGAGAGAGAGAGAGAGAGAGAGAGAGAGAGGAGAGAGAGAGAAACCCCACAACAAAAGGCGTCTTGTCAGCTACACAAGATTTCCGTGAAACATAACGTGACGCAAATAATAGCTGAGAGACTCAACAAGGAATATGCATTAAAACCCGGGTGTATGCTTTCCTAAGCTTGGTCTCTCCTTGTGTGTTAATTTTTTTTTTCAGTTTCTCATTTCATTTGTTTTTCGTTTTAATCATGTAATTAAGGCTCTTTTGTTAAATTAGGTCAAGTTCCCTTGACTGGGAACAAAAAGCAGGGCAAACTATTACATGCAGCAGCAGGCTTCTATACTATTTGGGAAAATTTATAGGTTTAAAGGAAGATTAGCATAATGAATAGGAGAGACTACATTATTTCCTATATTCAGTATGTACGACAGAGACAAAAGTTCGGTTTTATTTGTCGGTTATCCTACAAATAGAAAAGCCTGCTACTAATGAAAGGAATGGGAGATAATTTTGAACAAAGTATTCAGTTTCTGCATCTGTTGCTGGCGGAATTACGAAACAATATAATCTCATATATATATTATTATTATTATCATTAAGGATAGTTAAATAGTCTGTTTTGGAATTCCTTCACTAAGTGTTATGTAAAATTAAGTTTGTATTTCATTTTAAATTAACTCCTTCTATTTTCTGTTTATATTCTATGAACTTAAGAGGCAGTTATCCTCTGAGACCATCACAGGTATGAGGGATGATGTTCACCGGCGAGAACGTTTCCGAGGAAACGCATGGGGAAGGTAGTGTCTAAGACCTTGAATACATACCATACCAACATCATCTTCGTCAAACAGAAAAATCCTAATCAGAAATCCAATATCAATACTGAAAATCCATGCTTCTCCAACTGTAGATATAGTTTCTAACATACATAACGAAACGTTATTAGTGAAGTAGTCTATTGGATTCAAATTCTCTTCTGGTCCAGTTGTAATAGTTGCTAACTTGGATAAGTACCGGAGAGGCGGTGTGGGTTCGAGTCCTGCTCACACTGCTATTCCGACAGGTTTTGCAGAGTTTACCTTAACTTCACCAGATGAATTCCTGGATGGATACTTCTTCATCACTATTTTACCCTCTTTATCAGAAGAAATATTACCTAAGGGATGATGCATGATGAAGGGCTTAGGCCATAGCTGCAATTTCATGCAAAAATTAAAATTAAAATTAAATTCGAAATTATAATCTGACTAATCATCTTAAATGAATTTCATTAGGATCCTTTTACCCACGTTCAAGGGAAAAAGGACTGCTTTTGCTCTTCATTAGTGGTCATGTCTCTTCCCATCTGGTTTCCTGAAATTTGCATTTGACGAGAAAATTACTCCGCGAAGCATAAAATAACGAGACCTCAGACTTACTCAGTTACATAAACAGCATTTCCCGTTGATAGTGCAAACAAAAATTGTTGCTGTACTGATAAAAACCGCCACACTGGTTGGGTAAGAAAGTTTCCAAGAATCTACTAGGAGTACAACCAAACTCTCAGCGTATAGGCAGCCCGCTCAGGGAACCCATGCTTGCTGGCGTAACCAAAGCAGTTTACGATGTTCTGGAAATCAGTTGATGAACCTGTCTATAAACTGTGCTGTATGAATATAAAGCACTAAGTGTTAATTTGGTCTACACAGAGCATGTTTAAAGACATTTAAAAAAACAACAACATACAAATAAATCAGTCGCTGGACTGCCAAGGAACTGAACCTAGATTATTTGGAAATTGGTTAACTATTAATCATCGAGGAGAGATTTTAAGAACGCCGTAACCTGTAATACCTGTCCCCTTTTTTCCTCTAAAATATGGATCTAACGCGAAATTCATCTAAGAATCGACATGGTTTGATAGCTATTTATTTTATTTTATTTGTTTCTGCTGTGTTGCTAGTCTTCAAAGTTTAATTGTGCTTAAAGCTAGTGGTTCGCTTTCTTGTTCACTAGCTCATTAACTGCCCTTGCAGTATGTTGGTAAATATATCCTTCATTATATCCAACTCAAATAGCATAGAACCTAGGGATGAATGGTCGAGAGATTAAACCGCTCACTTTTTGTGCCCGTTGTCACGGGTTCAAATACCGTCGAGGTCCATTGCACGGAGTGGTTCGGAGCCCACTTTACCAAAAACTGTAGGCCCTGACCTTAGAAGCTCACCAGCTCGCTTTACTTACTAAAAGAGCATACATAGGTGTCGTGTGCATTGTATTTCTTGTGTAAGCTGCATAAAATAGTATGTATGTTACGTAAGACGAAGTAAACAATATCTGGGGTAACATAAAAACCGCTGGGCCAAATCTTTGTGACCAGATACAATATATGGTCTATCTTTGATTCAATGATATATACATACAAAGTTTAGTGCAAATTAGTCGAACGGTATGGATTTGAAAAGCGAGCAGATATTTAAGCAGACAGAAATTTGGGCTTTATTTATAATACCAAATCCATAAAACAAAGAGTTGGCAACTCTTCATGTGAATTCAATTAAAATTGTATTTCTGGGTGTTTACTGGTATCTAAGGCCTAAGCCCGTCACAGACCTGTGGGATGATATCCTTAGGCGAACACTTCCAGGAATAGAAAAGGTAGGTGAATACTATCGCGACTTTCGCCTGGTGACATGGAGGAAAATCTTGGAAAATCTCATTCATTATAACCGACAGCAGAGTTCGAACCTGCGTGTCTCTCAAGTACGCGACCGCAACCACTAGACCAAGGGGTTTAGCTGCTCACAGTATTATGTTTTTCTCATTATGAGTGTGGGATATTAACTGGAGAAGTCAATAAATTATATGGTTGAACACGAAAAAGTATTATTTATTTTCGAGGTGTAAAGCTATGAGTCCTTGACTATATCTCCTTCTAAAATAGTTAAAGTAACAAAGAAATGAGTTAGGTTTTGTGACACAATGAAAATTAGTTTGAAATACTTCCTTTTCTTATGGCTTCGCCCGTCTTGTGATAAAGTTACAAAGTGAAAATTTTCAGGGATTACTTTTGTGCCTAACTTTGTTTTATTGCCGATATTCTTTGTGCTTTCATTTTTCTTGTTTCTCCTCTTTGTTATTCCCACTGAATATTTTTTGTCTATATCCGAGAAGAAGAGGAGGTAGATCTAAGATGAAACTTATGAGAAACTGAGTTAGTTTTTGCGTGGGAAGAAAGAAAAAAAAAACTCAATGTCCTGGAAACAATTTTCAAAAGATTATATTTTTCTGTTCAATTTCTTTTCAAAGGAGAAAAGAAGTTAGAACATTTCTTCTTCTTCAAAGTAAAGCAAAGGAGAAGACTGCTTACAATCATTTTTTTCTTTCTCTTTCTTTTGATTTTATTTTTACTGATGATTGTTTGAGAAAAAAAAAAATAGAAAGAAAGCGAACTAAAGATTCAATGTTATTTTTATATGGGAATTGCTCCCAAGTTTTGAATTTTTTTAGTAATCACTTGTAAACGTTTCGCTTTTAGTTTACTTCGAAATTTTAACATATTTTTGTTCTAAATCTAATATTTTCTTCCATTGTTTTTATATTTTGCATTTGTTTACTTAACATCTGTGCCTTAGGTCAGAACTTTTGCCAAGATTATTCGTACCGTCCTCTTCTGACAAGTCCTCCGTTAAGTGGTTATGATTATCCTATTTTTGTTTATACGTACATATGAGAACAGGTTTATGGAGCAAATGTCTCTGAACAAGGTGAACCAATAATAGTTTTCTATTTTCCTGCACTGCAATATCTCCTCTTATGCTAATTTAATAGCAGAATTAATCTCGTTAAAGTGGTCATAAGGTAGAACCATATCAGCACCGAAGATACCCATTTGACTAAACTTGATGTATATTCCTGAACTGTTTCCTTTTATAATATTTCTATCTGTTGAATATCTGATGCTTCATTATTTGTGTCTACTTGTTTGTCTTTAAGCAAGTCTGCAAGTCTGCTGTTTTGTCTTCAGTGTTTCCAAATTTATTTATTTTCTGGCGTGGTCTCTTGGCCTTGTAAAGGACGTAATGGGCAGTTTGCAACTGCTGTTCGGTGACCTTGTTGTTTGCACGTTGCGCAATAGATTCTGTTTGGCAAGATACTGGAGGTACGCCTTTGGTGAGATTTTCCACATTTATAGCAATTAGCCTCATTGGAACAGGGTTTCCCGACGTGATACTAGATATAAAGTACGCAACGGAGAGGTCTGAGATTCCTGAACCCTGTATGTATCTAACGTATCCTATGGTAAGTCCGTTTGTGAGTAAAGGGTCTTTTGTGAACAGACGAATATTTTCAAGCAATTACTAGTAAGTAGCGTATCCAAATCCAAAATATATGAGAACGTATATCTAAGAAAATCTTTCCTCCGTGTACAGATAAGAGTTACTTTCTCGAGTTCAAGAAAGGCTTTTTCACAACGTAGTCCTATCAGTTGGGCATGCTTTCTTTCTGTTCTTGTGAATTTGTAGACTAATTTTCACTGAGAAATGGAAGAAAGACACTTTGAAGACTACTATCAATAAGTAGTAAAAGCCGGTGATTACTACGCTATCTGTTATGATTTCGGAAATTATCTCTTGACATAAATCAATGCGTTACTTCGGTGCTGTGAACCTACAGTGCAGCGATAAAGCCAATGGTTACTTTGAAAACGAATACTAAATACAGTTTATAATGTAAATATTCTTATGAAATAATATCATTATAATGAAACTCTAGAATCTTCATTGCGCTTTAAATGGACCTAGCAATTAGACTAATCATCATAATAACACTCTCAGTCGTTGGCCATAACAAACCTCTACATTCTAGCTAAAATAAAGCTAATGCCTTCGCTTCATACCTTCAAGACATATTATCACTGACGCTTTTCCACAATGTTATCATCCTACTGATAGCCTTTACTTAAAATCCACACACTTACAACCCACAATCAGTCACATATATCCTGATGATAATCTTCTGACTGTTCCAATTATCACAGAAGTTGCACTTGAAACAAGTAGTATAGCTCCTGGTATAGACGTCATCATCTACTACTGCATCAAAGATAGTATCTTCTCATCCGTCTAATATCCTTAATATTCACTTTCATCCTACGAACAGGTTATGCACCAACTCAATGGAAAAGATCTGAAACCCTCATGTTTTCATAGCCACACAAATTTACAAACTTCATTAGTTATTATTGTCGCACTCAACTCGCGCGTTTAGCAAAATATTAGAATCCATGTTCGTAGAACGACTTCACTTATACCTTGCAGACCATAACCTACTGCTACACCAAGCAAGATTCCGTCCTTCCTTTAGTATGAAAGACCAACTCTTTCGATTCATTAATTCTGTAAGGAACCACTAAAACAAAACATGTCCTTCCGGACTAGTTCAATTTGACCTTGGAAAGACCTTTGATAAAAGCTGCACTCTGGTCTCAACCTGAATCCAAAACAAAATTCGATTACCTATTTGTATTACCCGCTTCATTTTCGACTTTCTACCTAACCTGTCAACTCTTCAACGTAAGCATAAATTCCGGCATGCCCTTTCTCATCTTCATCACTTCCTAAATTCATTAGGGCTCTGTTTTATCATCCCTGTTATATATCTGATTTAAAGGCGAATTTTCGTCGTCACTTCCAGCTTTTTTCAATATGTTCACAATACTGAGGTTTTTCCTAAAGGAAATCCTGAAATAGTGCCAGCATTGAAGATTAAAAATGAAAGAAGCAAAAACCGAGGTCATTGTCTTGCACTGAAAAGTCTTCTTTGAATAGGTGATGCAATCTTGGCTATCATTCTACCAGAATGCATTGGCGAAGCCAATTGTTCTTCAACTTATTTTTATAAGTGTTAATAACATGTGAATTAAAATGAATAGTTGGTTCAAAAGTCTGAAACAGTTAAAGAAAAGAAAACCAAATGCACATTATCGGTAGATAGCGCTTCTTATGAGGGGGTTGCCTATCATGGTCACTATTCTGAATTTGGCAACATTGTATCTTACTCGATAACTTTAAATATGAAGAAGGTCATGTGATGTATCCATTTGGACTAAAATTGTATCAGCAAAACGCTGTTCAAATTAATTTTGTCTTAACTTTAATCTCGTAAAAGAAAGTCATTAAAGAAGTTAGGCAAATCTCTTCGCCACTACATTCATGTCATTATCACTTACAAGAATAAAGAGGTCTGTCAGCATTAATTAAACACTGTTTTTCTGATCAAATGGTCATGTTTCTGGTTCATTTTCTCCAAATTTGGACATTGGCTGTTGTCAAATTCATTTCCACAGAACCTACAGATAGATAATTCAAAGTAAAAGCCTTTCAAGGGAATATTAATGATACTGAAACTTGCATTCCTTCTGGTGTTTGTGGGATAATTATGGTTTATCCATAGACGTACGTGAGAAGTGCTATGTCTAACATTTCTCCTCTCAAGTGACACTTGTCTCGTTTTAGAGCTGCGTTTCTGTATAACAGCATTTTGTTTGTTTCTTCAGGCAATTGTATAGCCACTACGTTTCCCAGTTGAGAACATTACCCTTTAGCACAAAAAGACAGAGAAGGCCCTTTTGCAGTTTACCAAAAGGACAATAGAATCCTGTGTTCCGTTGTATAAATGTCAAGTAGCAGCAAACGCCGAGTTCACACGATAGCAATTTTTTGGGACCACTTCTTTCTTTCACAGGAACTCCATTCCCATAGACCGTGACAACAAAAGACATTCAATACCAAACACACACATTCTTTCTCTTCCTCTCTGTCTCTGTGCCTAGGCAGAGGTCGTATTCACTGTGAAAGCTGTTTGTTCTCTAATCGCTGTCGTTCTACCAAGAGAAAACGCACGTGACAATAGCAAACGCTCGAGTTGCTGCTTCTAAGCGACTTCCTCTCAAATGGCATGTGTGCAGAACGATATGCCTAGGGTTCTAGCGCCAATAAAGAAGAGGGGGAAGAAGTAAATGTTTCTCGGTTAAACAATGGTATAATTGTTTTGGTTGGAAATTGTATTGTATTGTATTGTTTGCTTGAAATTGGATTGTGTTCATTACATTAAAACCAAATTGCAAGTAAAGACCAACTGTAAAAGACACACACACAAGCACACACAAAGAGAGAGAGAGAGAGAGAGAGAGCATAGAATTTAGAAAATCCAAATCAATCACAGCTTCAAAATCATATTGTAATAGCAAATCCATGAATTACACAAGGAGAATAAATAGCTAACTTTTTTCATTCAATAAGTCTCCAATTAACTAAACATTCACTTCTATTGAAAACTGATTTTTAAATTGTTTTATTTATTTCAGATACTAATAGAGTATTATTAAACAGTTTTGTCGTTTCCTCAAATCTTAATACAGTTAACAACAGTTGCAGGCAAAAGCCAATCTATGTGGTGATGATTAAAGTAAATGATGAATGTATGATAGTAAATCATGGAACAAAACGGGTTTGATGTACACATACATATTAATAGTCATCTTAATAGTTGTTGTTGTTTTATGTTACATTCATTTGACCTGAACAAAAGATAGATAAATATTTAAATATATTTTTTAAATATACCACGTTTTTAAAACGGACTAAAAAGTATAAAATAATTTATCCTAGACCCATACAGATTCCTAACACCATACAGGTTGTCCTGAAAAATGTATGATTGTAAATTTTTAATAGCTTTGAAAATACTTGTAAGGTTTAAAAGGAAAAACGTAGGGTGCATGCAAAAGTTCACCTAAGTCACTAAGAATTTTATTGCATTGCAAATGATATAAACTGTTGTGTGTTTTCTCAACGACAGCTACTCTCTACACTCCTTACTATTATCTATTGCATGCACCCCACGTTTCTCGTTCTAAATCTTACAAATATTTTCATAGCTATTATAAATTTACAATTCAGCACAATCTTTATGGGGCTAGAAGAAAGTATTTTATACTTTTTAGTCCGTTTTAAAAACATGATATATTATTTTCTTATTTAAATAATTATTTTCTGTTTTTTAGTCTTGTGCGTGTGTGAAATTTTGCAATTAATTTTAAATATCTTCCTATGGAGCTAATTTGTCCGTCCAGGGAGGGGGGGGGGGCTGCGCCCCCATAGGTGTGGTTTGCCCCATTTATTGTAATCTACTCATGATGGTAAACCTTCATACCAAATTTGGTGTTTCTAACTTCAGTGGTTTGAAAAATTTGTTTTTAGGCGGCCATTTTGGATTCGAGATGGGAACTTTTTTAACGTTTTCTTATATTGTCCTGACCTACCCGTGATAGTACACCTTCATATAAAATTCCATTTCTCTAGCTCGAACAGTGTGGAAAATGTTTTGGGCGGCCATTTTGAATCCAAGATGGTGACTTTTTAAAAATGTAATATTTTCCTAAAGTAGCCTACTTGTGATAATACACCTTTATACCAAATTTCGTATCTCTAGATCAAACGGTGTAGAAAATCGATTTTGAGGTCCGCCATTTTAGATCCAAGATGGCGTCTTTAGAGATAACTTTTGTAATATTTTTGTAACTCCTAGTAATGGTGTATCTTCGTAATAAATTTGGTGTTTCTAGCTGCAGCCATTTAGGTTGTGTATCCTATTCAACAATGGGTTTGGCGGCCATTTTGGATCCAGTATAGCAACTTTTCCCACATTTTGTAATATTTTCGTAACTTGCTAGTGATGTTGTACCTTCACACACCAAATTTAATTTCAATAGCTTTAGCCGTACTTAGGCCGTATGTTTTATTCAACAATGGGTTTGGCGGCCATTTTGGATCCAAGATGGCGAATTTTTCAAAATATTGCATTGTAATTCAGTTCTAAGCTATATTTTAAGTTTCAAGTGTCTAGCTCATCAGAAAGTTAGTTTAAAATCGATTGCAAAATTTGTACCGAACAGACAGACAAAAAAACGAGTTAGTTAAAACGTGGTAAAATTAATCAATAATGTGAGTATACTTCTCCTACATTGTTTATGTCTGTCTGCCAACGTTGGGACAGTTTTACGATTTAACGCCTTCAGAACTCCGGTGATTTGGAGCTGAAATTGTCAAGCTTAAAGATGAGTTTCCTTCTTATCAAACTAGATTCCCACAAGATAGTTGGATAGAGAGCAGGAACAGGTTGTATATTTGAGGGTGCATGATCAGGGGAATAAAAGGGATGTAGAATATCCTCGACCAAATTCTTGGATAACCGCTTTTGTTATGTTTGAGGAATACGGAAAGCCATTATTATGATACATCATCACTTGATGCGATCTTCTGATTTCTATCGTACTCGCTAAAAACATGCGATATTTTTTAACCTTGCGCATGGAATGCAAATGTCAGACGATGCTTGATTGGTCACAATTCATCACATTTGCCAATTCTCGAGTTGATTGACGTGGACTATTGTGGATTAAAAATCATCCACTTTTTCAAGCTTATTGCAATAACTGACCCATGTCTGTATGTAAAAATAAGGGTGTAGTTTTGTGCAGTGTAGGGGAAAAGTAACTAGTAACAAGAAAATATTTAAACACAAATTAAAAAGAGAGAAGTACAGATTGCAGTTATAGTTTAAGTAAAAACAGGAAATGAATGAATATGAATCCTTGTTCATGGCAACAGTACTTCTTTGATAGGCTGCCAAAATCACTGTAGTGATACACAATAATTTATTTACAAAATAGAAAATATTGTCCAAACAAGTTAGAGATGCGATTCTATTAACAACTGTAAAAGCTCCGGCCCCTTGATAACATTTTAGGCACACAAACATTACTTTTTATAAAATACCTCTGCTTATAAACACCATTATTCTTATTGTATTTCGCACTTCCCGTTGCAGAAACGCTTATTTTATCAACTATTGGTAGATTTTCAGATAAGTATAAGAGGGGGAGGCAATCCCCCTGCCCTCCTACAACTTTTCTTTGTTCCTGTAAATACAATTTGATTACTTTAAAATTACAATGTTCATTCCAAGTCTCTAGCATAATTGCAAAGCGAACTAAAGCTACGGCCACCTAGTAGTAAATCTGGAAACCAAATAATCTGATTAGGAAGATAATACCCAGACTATCCGGCAGATGGAACCTGAGTCACTCCACCAATCGGGAATTTTGGACACGAGCTGGAATAATAGGTCCCATTTCTTATAGCTTTCTTATCATGGGATCTAAAAAGGGTTCAAAAGTAATTAAAAATTTATCATGTTATAATGACATAAAAGTAAATAATTTTATAATTAGTGCCTCATTTATAGTTGAAATAAATTGTTAGCATATGTTACAATGTTTTCCTGTCAGAGGCTTAAGTTTATGTAGTGAAAAGAACATAATAAAGCATTATAAAATCTAGGCCGAACATTGTGGGATAGACGGCAAAATTCTTTGTGCGCCGCGTGCAAAATAGGACAGTAATTCCGCCTGAGCCAATTGTGAGGGGTGTCACCACCAGTTCTCGATAACAGGCCCCCAACTTTAATTTTTTTGTGGTCAAAAGTCGGTAGAATCCGCGCAAAACTCCACTCGCACCCTCGCAATTTTGACTTTACATCCTCGAAACTGAAAATCCTGGCTGAAACCCTGGAGTACAATAAAATAAACAACAAAACTCTTGCATTGTTTACATTTTCACATGAACAAACGATAATTTAATGTGTTTAATGTTTAAATCAATATTTCTGTTTTTGCTTTTTATGTGTGTCAGAACGAAGTTTGTTAAATGTGTATGTTTGTAACATTTTTTTTACTATGGTATGTACACTGCAGGAGTTGCTTTGATGTTCGCTAGATGACAGTAGAGTCGTTTGTAATATAAAAACTTGTGAAATAGTTGGTGAAGCTTAATTAATTTAATTTACAAAAAAATCTGATTTATAGTTTCAGATAGTATTTCAAATAGTTTCTCCGTGTTTGGTTACAACCCCTTCTGTGATGTTGGTATGGACTCTTCTAATAAGACTTCATGATGAACAAGCAATGAAGTGAGACCCATCAAACCCGTTAAATTTGTGTAAAGGTTTGTACTTTTTTTTTCACTTGTTGAAATATCAATTAGTAAATATATTAAATCTCCTCCTACCAGCGAATGACAATTACAAACTTTTATGTAAATATAAAAAAAAGGGTATTGCCGTTAAAGTGCAGAAACTGAAAATGGCGACAATAATGTGTCTATATAAATTGTGAAAGAAATTATTGCGTTTCTTCGTGAAGTAGAAAATTTTACAAAATAGAGAATGTTGATGAAAGGTTTGAATAAAATCTTGATTACTTGTTAGCGGTATGAACATTAACTGCACTTATCAACAATAATGAGGGTGACAGTTTCACGATAATGTCTGTTGAACAAAGTGTCAACAAAAGAGTATCTTTAGTCTCGTATACTTCTTGTTGGTTGATAATGGTGGCAAATTATCCCCACTTTTCTCTACAATGAAAAATGTTAAGGAGAGAAAGGGCGAGAAAAAATATATATAAAAAGAAAGAAAATAAAGTTTCCCCACTCGGGAAACTTCATAAATCAAATGGTCGAAGGGGAAAAGGGGATCCCTTTCTTCTACGCCTCTCTCTCTCTCTCTCTCTCTCTCTATTTTAGATCTGGATCTTCATGTAGTTGACGTCATCTTTGAACTTCTTTCTCAGAGGAAAGGACATCAATATCATTTAGCTGTGACGTTAGGATCCGAAAAAGATAGCTTCCAAGAAATTGCAACGAGGGCTCTGGCCGTCTCTTTTCATTCACTGGAATATCCTGGGAAGGGACCATCTTGGGTCGTTCAGCGAGATCTCTTCTATACGAAGAAGGAAATTTATTTTTCTCCCATATTTTCGTTATATATATATTTTCAGGAGACAACCTATGTACTGCAAAAAGGAAGAAGGAAAAATAGTGTTGTATAAAGAATAAGACATTTGTCATCTTCCTTTTCAGCTATATCAAGTCATTCTATATCATACCGTACCTTTGCTTATTATAAGGTATCGTAGCACCATTATTTCTGACAGTCTTATAGGTAAATATTTCAACTTAAAATAATCTTCTGTTTAAAGAAAAGAAAATAACATTTTAATAACCCGTAAAGGAAGGTTTTTATATTGAAAAATTACGATGTTGAAACTGTAAGAGTTTTCTTTGTTTGTTTAAAAGTAAATTCAAAATTCATTCTGTGTTGTCAGGAAAGTCCTCATCAAATCCATAGGGTTGGAAAGGCTAAGATTCTCTATAATCCAAGAAACTCTCAACCTTTTTGTTGATGTAAATGAGGGTTGAAACAAGAAAATGTTCCTGAATTGTCAGCTTCTCAACTCTAATCCAGGACTTCTTGATTTGAATATCCGTGGTGAAAGAAAGTTTAATCAAGAATGAAAAAATATTTTCATTTGCCGGGAAATAGTGATATAGCAGATTATTAAATATAATACGTGTTTATTGTCCTGAATGGAGAAAGAAACTCGAACTCTACAACTTAGTGATGAAGTATTTGATGTCTTTGAAATACAGAAATGACAAAGAATCAGCCGGATATACAAGTTACGAGAGAGAGAGAGTAGTATACTGAAGATAGTAAGATTAAGAAACTGGTTAGGATATTGCGTTTACAAAGATAATGTATGTTAAAGAATGTATGAAGTGCGTTCGGGGTCGAGAAGGGATCCACAATGTAGAATTGAGGATTAAAAGCTATGCTGAGAGATATTCTGAGAATGAGAGACACACTAAGGATTGATTGTTAGCAAATTAAACACAGACTTCAATGTTTTCTTCGTAGGTATCTATAATTCCATTATCTTTTATTACCTTTTCATTACAATCACAGATTGTATACAGCATTTGAACACGTGAGTTTTTTCAACCGTATCAAAACATGATCTTCTTTCTCATTTGATAACCTTTCAAGAAGTTAGCTGCTACAGGCCCACTATGCTTGTTGTGCTAACTATTCACTTAAACCACTTGCCACCTATTAATTCCATCCTTCAAAAAATATCTATCGCAAGACGGTGATAAATTCCTATCAATCCGGCTTTCTCCTAGCAAGATTATACGAACACAGTCTTAGCTTTCTCCGCACCACCACATGCTATGAAACTGGTACTGAAAGATTTTTGCATTCAGTCTGTTTTAGAATGACTTCTTTATAACACAAAAATGTTCCGTTCTGATTACGTACTGACACTTGAAACGATGCAAAGTGTTATTCCTGACAGCAACAAACGTTTCACCGTAAGTCAAACTTAATGTGTTCTAACACTAATTCTTGAATCTTTTCCTGGATGAACAATGTCCTGAATAACTTGAATTAAATACAGTTTGTGTGACGACAGCGGTTTTCTTCACAATCCTAGCAATGCCACCAAAACTCATACTATTAGCACTCCCTGCGCTAATGTGAAGTCGGCTATCTTCTTCAAAGTCATTGGGTTCAATAACTGGAGACAACGTCTAAGCCCCCACTCCCTGTGCTGACGTGTACTGATACTCATCACTCGCAACGCTGACGTGAGTATTCTTCCAAATCTACGCGAACCCAGTTGAAATGCCCACACACCAACGACTTGGCCTGCGCTGAGGGGGCTACAGCCAACATGATTAGCAAAAAGCTTAGGGTTCGAAAACGCTAACCGAAGAGCTTTTCAGCGGTCCTACGGAATTACAGCGCACAAAACCGGCTGCGTTCAAAATTCAGGTGTTAAACTAAATACCCTTGGTTTTATTTAATTTCTGCGTGTTCTAGTCTGATGTGCGTCGTCGTCGTCGTCGTACGTTTTCCGCAGACGGTTATGCCGTCTCTTCGGTGGTGATTTGTGAAAATATATATTTATTCGTATTATTCTATGGTCTAGGTGATTGTATTAGCATATAGTACGACTTAGGCTATGTTTTTATATTGTCTAAAGTAGAGAAGGTAGTAATTGGCGTAAATTGGGTAGATATCTGCTGAATGGGCTAGTAGTGAAAATAGATTACTGACTTCGAGATTCATTGTTGGGTCATCGTTATTGTCTTTACTGCACATTTCCAGTAAGTGCTGCAGCGGTGAGTGGTGATATCTAGAAACTGTGTCTTGTTAGGCTTTCGACATGTACGTAAGCTGAGTCGGGCTCGGAAGCTTGATACGATATGTAATACGTAGTGCGTGTCGTTCCAATATACTGAGCCTATTATAGAAGCGGTTGCCGGCTGTGATCCAAGCGATATTGCCGTATACGAGACAGGATCGTATAAACATTTTGTACGTGTGTATGATTGTGTCGGCTTTCAGTCCCCAAGAAGTGCCTGCTAGTCGTTTTAGTAGTGTTAGTCTGCTTTTAGTTGTTGGCATTGAGTAGGTTGAGATGTGGTTTCCAGTTCAATTTAGTATCGCAAATAACTGTAGGTACTTCGCAGATGCTGCTGGTCTTATGGGTGTGTTATTAATATGTAGGTTGAGCGCATTTGGGTTACGGCGAAGTTTTGTTCGTGTTTCCGGTAGCTGTACTACCAGTGCCTGTGTCTTTAGTGCATTGATGGTAAGGCGCCATTTTGTACACCACATGTGGAATTCGCCTACTGCTGTTGGAGTAGGCTGTTGATATGTTACACGTTTCTTCCGCAGCCGAGAAAGGCTGTGTCGTTTGCGAAAGTGATGGTGTGTACTGGATACGACGGTGTTGGCATGTCAGTTACATATAGGATGTATAACAGCGGTGAGAGAGCAGATCCTTTTGGTACTCCGATGTTTGGAAAAATTGCATATAACAGGCTGTTGTTTATGTTTAAGTAAGCCATGCGATTGTTGAGGAAATGGTAAATGAGACGTACATAAGCTATTGGAAATTGTAGAGTTTGTATATAAGACCAGCGTACCAGACACTATCAAAGGCCTTTTCTAGGTCAAACAGTAACAAGCAGGATGGTTTGTTGGTATTGTAATGATTTGTTATTATTGTGGCTAGACGCAGCAGGTTATCGGTAATATTATGGTCTTGTCGGAAGCCTGGTGGTAAGGTAGTAGATCATGGTTTCTAAGATGGATATGGAGCCTGCGTACAAGAATACGTTCCAATATCTTGCTTAGTGTAGAGGTAAGTTGGATCGGTCTTATCTTTGCCGTGTTTGGAAACATGAGTACTTTTGTTACCTTCCACTCAACCTGGTTGTATCCCGTGAGAAGTATGAAGTTGTAGATGGTAACCAGTAGTTGGAATAATATGATTGGTGCCTCTTTTATATACCTGTATGTTCTGGTATCGAATCCAGGTGCAATATTTTTCTTGTGGTTAGTAACTTCTGTGATATCTTCGGCTGTGATCGGAGCTGTTAGTGGATGGTTGGCACTGATTGTTAGGTGGTTGCGATGTGGATCGGTCTTTTTCTCAATGTCTCGTGTAAGTCTTGTAGTTGGGCCTCAGGTGTGAATATAGATAGTTTTGCAAACTTGACGTTAACCAGCGACGCGAACTAGGGCACCGGTACCGCCCACTTCGCGAAAATTACCGAAGCTTGCCGAGTGAGTAGTCTTCTGCATGCCGAAGGATGACCACGGAACAAATTAATGCGGCAAATGTTTACGGAAAAACAACAACATTTTTAAAGTTTATATTTATTTGAAATGAAAAACACTTACCTTATTTATACCGAAGAATCCATGTGTTGAAGTTGTAGGCTGCGTTGAATTCCCAGATGAGATACAGATAAGTGGGAGGAAGCGAGTTAAAAAAAGTAGTGAAGTTCGATCATGCGAAATACTCCAAATATACACATCACATTTCAACTGAAGTTTTCTCTCTCTCTCTCTTTTTTTTTAAACGAGTTTCCAGATCAATATAATTATACATAACATCATATTTTAAATACAAGTTTTAAAACGCAAGTTCCAAAGGAAACACTTCATAAAATATATATTCAGTTTCGGCTTCAGTTTTAAAACGGAATTTTCAAGCAAAACACGCGCACACACACACACGCACACACACACACGCACACACACACACACACACACACACACACACACACACACACACACACATACACACACACACACACACACGCACGCACACACACACACGCACGCACCAAAAGAGCATTACATTGCAATGTACTCTTCCTCGGTTCACTCATGGTGTAACAGTAAGGATACTGCAATATACTGTACTTCACTTGAACTTGGTTTTGTAATCCCTTGCTTATGCGTAACTTTCTTCTTCTTGGTAGAAAAGAGTTTTCTCTGTTTCTCTATCTTTCTCTTCGCTCTCGCGGATTTCGAAAGTAATTTGGAAGCTTTATGGGAATGCACTGCTTCCAACGTCGCTTCAAAAGATGCAATTGCTTTATTCAAAAGTTGCACCTCTTCTAATGCATTTATGTTATGAAGAACATTTCTGAAGCGTTCTTCAACCATTTGTTTTTGGCTTATTAAGGAAGTGTCAAAATTTTGCTTTTTAGATACTTGTTCCAATATTTCTGTTGTTTCACAGTCCACATCCACACGCAAACTTTCGCTATCGGAGCCTTCTTGTTCAAGATTTGTTTGTTCTCTAAGTAGGCAGATGCAATGAAAATGTTTGCACATATTCCATTTAATGCTTGAATCCACGCATGAACAAGTACATTTGTGTATACATGAGTTACACTCTGTACAAACTAGTTTACAATTGCACAGAAGATCATTTTCTCGAACGAAATAAAGTTCTTTAACATCAGATGATGATGGTATTCTCCAGCCATTTTCAGGATCACTACTGAGCAGTTTTACTACGCCAGAGAGCATCATTTCGAAAGCAGCAGAATCCGTTTCTTGCATTAAAGTTCGAATCATTTTATACACTTCTGCTTGCTTCTCCTTATCTTTAACTTTAGACATGATATTCTTCCTCCATGCTCTATCCACATTCCATGTGCAATAGAGTCTCATTGTTGCAGCTTCTATGATAGAAATCCTGCATTATAGAAAGACTATGCTAAATCGGACATAAAAACTTTCGGGGAAATTAAACCACTCTCGTTCTTAATGCACTGGAAAAACAGAGAAAGTACTTCCTGATCACTTCTGTTAGATATGAGGAAAGCACAAGGAAAGCCCTGTCTCATATCGTCTAACACTAGAAGTGTAATTAATTCAAAGTCATAGCTATTTAAACCATGAGTACCGTCAACACACACGCAATCATTATCGTATTTTTTTCAATATTTTAATCTGTATATTGTTCATGATAATTAACACAAAATCATCTTTTTTAAGAACTGGATGGTCTTCACTGACAACCCCTTGAGGCTTATAAAATAATACACAAGGACTGTCACTGGTTTTCACCTCATTCACCCAAGCCTCGACACTTGTTCCGTCCTCTTGGTGCCTAACAGATTTCGAGCATAGGTTATATCCATGCTCTATGTTGTATAGATCCTGCTTCGTGAGCAGGTGAATTCTTTCGAGTTTTGACTGTTATTGAGTCTCTCACTTTGTCCAGAATTGTTTGAAAAGGAATTTCTTTAGCAATGTCCACTGCTAATGTACTCCTTTCCAATGGTGTTAAACCAAGATGGCTTAGATCATTTTGATGACCTATGTGAGTAAGTATGTATTCAACTTTACATGTTCCATTTTCGTCTTCTATCACCCGAATACGTGCGGGACAGACCCCATTAATCTTGTTACTTCCTTGCATTTTTAAATGCCTAATATCTTTGCTTTGCGACACAAAATCCCCTGAGCGGTGACACTTGTAATAATGTCTCTTAGCAGAATGTGAAACCCGTTTTATTACGTACCTTGTGAGCGTCTCCTTTTCAATTTCTTGCTTCCACTAAATGAAACTTTGAAATGATGGAAATTGCTTTGCTTCTGATTCCACTGTAAGAGCATGTTGTAACGCAAAATGTTCATGCAAATGTTTTCCCCCGTCAGTTACAAAAGTGCATAGAACACATTTAAGGTGACTTTTCTTAATTGGTTGTTCTGCATGAAACTAGAGTTTCTGATATCTGAAATTTTCAAGGTGATTGAATTGTTTATTACAATTTGGACATTGATAAGCAAATGATTTCTGGGACTTTAAAGGAGGCGCGATTTCGTTTAATTTATTCGGATGTGCTTTCGAAACATGACGCCTAAGTGATTTGTTATAGTCATAGTTCTTACCACACTCTTTACTCGACTTTACTCACACATCAACTCACTATAAATACGAACACAAAAACACGACTCCACTAAATACGAACAGAAAATAAAGCTCCACTAATTGCACTAAAACTAAAGCAAACGAACTAAGCAACGAACGACTGTTCTCCCGCTAGAATATAGGAAAAGCAGTTAGCCCAGAAAAATAAACCCAGACAGCAGTTTCTTCATGCCTAAGAGGTTAAAAAAATACCGGTGGTATTCAGTCTTGGTTCATTTCAAATGTATTATCAAAATACTGTATAATTAAATATCATAGGGTATAGGATTCTGTTTCATTTAAATAAGATTTAATAAAAAATGCCGCTTCGACGCAAGGAGAGTGTGTGCTCTCCCTCCGTCTCCTTGGCTTCGACGACTACTCATTCGGCAAGCTTCGGTAACTTTCGCGAAGTGGGCGGTATTGGTGCCCTAGTTCGCGTCGCTGGTTAACGTCAAGTGTTTGTAAGCTGTCAGCGAAAATGTTTACTTCTGTGTCAGTATTTGGGGCTGAGTTCTAAGACTGAATTGAATATGCAGGAGTGCTGGATTTCACTCTGATGTGCACCACCTCTTCAATGTCATTCAAAATTCTTATTAGTTTGCATCGCCTGGTGAAGTTGTTGTTTGTACTGTACCAGATTCTTTGCCAATACATTCCACTCATCATTTGTTTCTCTTGCTGTTTTGTCCTGTTGTTTTTTCTTTACAGAAAAATTTCAAAAGTTTAGAAATAACATGGTAGCGGAGATCAACTTCCGCAAGCAAACATCAACATATTCTGTTGAGCGCCGAATGAACTATTGTCACTCACCTATCTTGTTTGTATCCCATAAGGGGCGATTCGTTGTAAATACTTGAATTATTCTGTGTAATATTTATAAGAATTGTCTTTCTTATCTTTTGGGTGCTAAAGTAAACTACAAAATTTATTAGATCCACCGTGAATTGTGCTTGTATTGAACTAGTATTATAATCGCAAAAAAAGTGTTGTTTTTTCATATTCAGTGGTACACGCTATAAATGAAACTGAAAATAAAGTCGAAGGCAGAAGCGGAAATGAACAAAGACAATACAATTTGTAAGCAGCATTTTGAAGAAGAAATTGTACGCTACGATAAAAATAAGGGCAAGCTAAGAATAATGAATGAGAAAACCTAACTTGCCTGGTGGAGCTTACCACTATTGACAAAAAAAATCTATGAAGATGCCATTTGGTCTAACATAATCTAAGTTAAAGCACATATCGTTTAAGCGATGGTTTTACAAATATTTTGAAATTTGCTGTCCAGTCCATTAGTAACAGGTGTAACGCTGTTGAAAAGGCTCGTATGAAGGTGCACCATGATGAACACAGAACTGCCAGTGCTTTTCCTGTACGCGTTTAAACTTGGAAATTCTCACGACTTGCAGCGAATAACATTAACGTCCCATTAGGAGCTCGTACGGCTAATGAAAGCTACAACTGACAATGCAACATTGGGAACGGTTATTCATTACAGTATTTACAATTTGTTTTGTTAAGTAGAACACTCTTTTTTATCATTCATTTTCGAATTTGCTGGATTTATTATCTGTATAACAATGTGAAATAGTAGATTTACGCAAAGTAGAGTGTAATGGTGGCGTTACTGTGTAAATAGTGACAACCATCTCTGACGATGAATAGTATTTTTCTCACACTAAACTGTTACTGTTCAAGCAACGTGCCTTTCATGGTTCTTTCCGTCTTTCGCGTCACATGTGAAGAGAAGTGTGGAGAGAAACATAAACACGCGCACAGAAACTTTATTCAAATTTGAGTTCAGAGCTTGACGTATTCAGCCGATTTTAATAATAGAGCTACAACCTTGTCTTACAGTAATCTTGTATTATATGCACTCAGTCTATAAGACACGGTAGCACCTAAACGAAAGCAGATACGAAGAAACTGACTTCAGATTTTATGTCAGCGTACTTGCTTTGCTCGACAGTTTTCCATTAGGTGGTATCAGAACTTTTCCGCATGGTATTTATACACATTATATGTACTTTTTTAATTAAACATATCCACTCGAATTACTTTTATTTTTTTTCTCTCTCTGTTAGTCATAATGCCTTTATGCTCTGATATCCACTATGTCAATATAAACTTACTCATATTTGTTTTAAGGAAAATAAATAAAATATGTCATATTTTCAAAATTGAGGTATTCGTTTCCATACGGGTCCTTGTTCAAGCGCCACAAATGTTGAGAAATTGACAAAAAAAAACTTGTTATACGCTTCTTATTTTTCAATGCTAGGGCAAATGTGCAGCAATGAATATTTAACAAAGTTGGAGAAATATTAGTTTACCAATACTTTACCTTCGAGCGAAAGAATATTTGAAAAGATAAAAATATAAACAACATTTCCTGTTAATTATGATTCTATCCTTTAATTTGTTACGATAGTTAAATTATTTTGGAAACGGTTTGCAATCTTACTAATGTATTAGAAAATGATAAAATGAACTCAACAATTCCAATATTTCAATTTTTGTGGACAAGGACCAGTTTAGATATAGAAGCCTTAAGTTATGTATAGTGAATATTTGTAGTAATATTATAACTAGTAAGGATGAAAGTAACGCATCGAATTCGCGCTTAACCATAACTTTAAAATGTACATAGCAAAATTTCAATTTGAAACATTTTGTAATTAGCTTATTTAGCATTGCAAGTCCGTAATTATGTTATTTCTGATTGTTTCGTAGCAGATAATGCTCAATCGCATAATAAATGGCTACTACATTCATCCATTTCCTTAATAAGTTAATTTAAATTCACAGCTAGTCTTACTTTTGTTTTTAACGAACATCATTATTAATTTCTTTGTATTTCGTCCAGGTTTAATGGCTTTTCTTTAATGTTAAGATTTGAAAATATATAAGTAGTTATTATTACTGTTTTCTTGAAAATTGTTATAGCACTAAACGTGGTGCACTATTATTGGTCACAGAAACTACACAGTAAAAAATAGCTGTGTTAATTCAACACAATGCGGTGTCCCAGCGTGACTACCACTTTTGTGTGTTAAATCAACACAACACACGGTGTTGATTTCGGTACTGAGAGAAAAGGAAGTAACGGCTTCAGCTAGATTTGAACATGGGTTGCTCAGTTGGAAGCCGAGCGTCTTACCAACTTCTCTAAATCGTCAGATAGAAAAATCACTAGATTGAAACAGTATAGAGGATAAAAAGAATGTTGCTGAATCCCAAACACAAACAAAGTTACTCTCACGACTTCAGCCATGATTTAATCACTTTTCCATTGGTCAGTTAGGGATTAGAATTCCCATTTATTGAGAATATGTTTCATTTTCATGAAAGCAAGCGCAGCATTTGACATGTTGTTACAATAAGAAAGCAGTAATGCTGCTCAAGTGTTTGGCTGTCGCCATCTTGCTTGCTTTCATAGAAACAGAATAATCTCAATGAATGGGAATTCTGGTGCTTAATTGACAAATAGGAAGTGATTAAACCATGGGATAAGTCGTGCAAGTAACAGTTTGTTTTGGGGGCTCAGTAACATATATTTGATCCCATATACTATTTAAATCTATAGTGTAGCTGTTTAATTCAAATGTTGTTCACTAAATATCGTTTTCATCTACTTCACTTTCTGTCTGACGATTTAGCCAAGTCGGTAAGAAGCTTGACTTCTAACTACCAAACCCATGTTCAAATCTCACTGCAGCCGTAACATTTTTTTCACAGTACCGAAATCAACACCGTGTGTTGTGTTGATTTAACACACAAAAGTGGTAGTCACGCTGGGACACCGCATTGTGTTGAATTAACACAGCTATTTTTTGCAGTGTACCGAGGTTCTTCAAGTGGACAGTAACAGGAAAGAAAATCGTTGAAATTTAATAAACATTTTAGAAGTTAATTTTTGGTGCACTGCTAATAGGAAATAAAATTTAATTTCTTATGAATATTCTGAAGTTTACTCCGATGTAACTTTTATTTAGAAACATGAACCACAACTAGAGTAACTGGAAAACGTGTGCAAAGTGGTTCATCTGTAGTCATTATAATCAATGAACTTGTATTGTCTTTGAACAGGATTTAAATATAGGACAAATGCTTAATAATATTTAAACTCTCTTTAATAAAGGGGTATACAGTTAAATATATTTTATATTAATTTAATATATAATTTAATTGTTTTGTGCGTTGTTTCGCATATTATCTGTTGCATTCGATATTACAGAAAAGTCACCGATAGACTTTAGATACTTTCTCTTTAACTACAGAGTTTTAATTTGACAATAACAAAGGTAAATGGCCCATTCGGGATATCTTCTTTGTTGACAATACCTGTTTTTACGCTTCTAAAGACGTATCAACCAAACGTAATAAAATGTAATTTATGCTACTCTGGGAAGGCTCTATTTGCTTTATTGTTTAAACAGATTGAAAATAGAGCTGAAATGGGTCACCGGATCAATTCGGGTCAGGTTTTGGAGCGAAATGCCGGGTCTATGTTGGGGCCCGATGTGAACCGGTAACCCGAAGAGTAAAGCAAAGATTTTTTATTAGGTCCTTACGTTTGAACGATGTTTCTTTCAGTGGTGTCGGGGTCCGGAGGTGTTACCCGCTAGAGCACAAAAATACGACGCTGAAAATTTCCAGTTCATTATGACTAGGTCAATCGGGTCATTTGGGATCAGGTTTAGGATCGGGTTGCCGGATCGCCTATGTTCGGATCAGGTCCGGTGACCGAGTCGACAAAAGTCACAAGATTTCAGCTCTGATTGGAAACAACTTAAAATATTTATTTTCACAAACTATTCGTTATATTATTATCCTTTTTTTTAAAAAAAAGTTACAGTTAAAATGAAAGCAAATAAAGGAGAAGACGATTTGTTCTTAACGTTTTCCGCTCTTTCGTCGAGTTATCGTTCGGAACCAAATGTTTTTGTAGCCCTCAAGGATTGGAATATAAATATTTTCAATGCTTCCCCATATTTAAAATATCCCATGATGACAGCCTTAATATTTTCTTACTCTTTTCCACTTATCCATGCCATCGAGACTAATGTGACTAGAATTCAGTAAAACGCGTGTTGTCAAATAATAATTCGTGTTTCATCTATCGCTAATATTCAGGATTCTAATAATGACTCATTTCACGTGAAAGCAGACACTTTTAAACCGAAATTGACTGTCATGCCCTGTAACAAACTTAACTACACGTTTTATAATGCCAAGAAAAGAAATGATAGTATGATCAACCACGTATAACCGCCTTAATATTATCATCATTATTAAGAGTTAAAATTTTAAAATAGCACACACTGAGACACGTTTAAATATGTTTATTTTAAAGTTACGCGCTTATATATATATATACAGTAAAACCTCTAGTAACGGACACCTCTATAAAGCGGACATCTCCCGTAACGGACATATTTTGTAATCCCCGACCGTCGCTATAAGAAGAAACATACTGGCAAACCTCTCTAAAACGGACACTCTGTATTGCGGACACGGACAGTGTTTTCTGTCATTTATAGGCAATATTTACTTCCCTATAGTGGGCACTTTCATAGTGATTTAAGGATAAACCGCGGATAGTCAATATGCCGACTGTCATGTAGAATGTTTGAACAAATTGCCTTCCACAGTTCGTAATTACAGTACGAAAAACATTTTCAACGCTGATGGAACTGGACATTTTTTTGTGCACTTCCGGCTAAACAATATGCTTGAACGGAGAAACGTACTCCAATCGGATGGTAAAATAGCAAAAGAGCGGCGCAAGACATCGAAGAGGAAATGGAAGAGAAGAAACCGTGTGAAGTGGAAAAATGGCACAAAAACATCCAATTTCTCATTTTTTTAAGCATTTCTACTTCTCTCTCTTTCTATCTCTCTATCTCTTTCATCTCTCTCTCTCTCTTACTTTCCCCATGAAAAAGTCACAAACATACGGAATATGTAATATGTAGTGATTATCGGAAAGTGCAAAACAAATATAAAATGTTATTTGTAAGTTGTGCCCTGAACATAAATTTCAGTTTAGACGATGGAGGGTAATGTAAGAAAGATTTTAGTTATATTCAAACAGTATAATTGCTTCATCCACCAGTGTATACTCTTTGGTTGTATATGACTTTGCTCACTAATTTATGTAAGAAAATATTGAAACCTCTGTAATGCGGACACCTCTCTATAGCGGACAATTTTCGATTCCCCATGGCTGTCCGCTTTAGAGAGGTTTCACTGTACGTATATATAATTTTAAAATAAAAACAAATATTTCGTTTTGTGCAAACATAATTGAAATCTCAATGTTTCCACGATTTAAAAAGGATTACTTTTATTTTGGAAAATGCAATTTCACTATAGAAATGCTCATTTAGAAAAATGAAGAAAATCATACATGGTTCCTGTCACTTGTTAAATAAACACACCAAATATTATGAAATTCTTTTATTTTGGGGTGGAATTTTATTTTGAATTCATATTTAATTTATAGTCTTATCTAATTTACATAAGGTCACCAGACAAGAAAATTGCCCACTTCGGAGTGAAACTTTATTTCGTGTGACACTTTCGTGTTATTTTACAAATGGGCTCTACTTCCTGGAGGAATTGTTATCTTGTTTAAAAATTATTTGCATCCATAATGCGTGATACAGGATGGCGATTCTTCTGTTCATCACTACCTTCCTTCGACCGCCACGATTACAAAGCTTACTTGGACGTCCAAAGTATCCTTATGAAAGTGTTGTACCTATAGAACGAAATGTTATTCAGTTCTCCTTAAAGCCTTAAAAGAAAGCCTAATTTGTGTGCAATAAACAAGTTGGTAATTAAGTCAATTTAAATTTTGTCATAAGCGTCGGTCTAAATGTTTACCATATAATTTAATAAAACTAAAATATCGAAAGTACAGAGCAAATTAAAAAAGAAAATCATGGACCTGATAAACGTTTGATGACATCTATTATAGAGAAAAATAAAAACTGAGAAGTCATGGTTAAAATATGTCAGATATGACGTGGAATGCTTCTAATTCAAATCTTGAACGTAACTCCCCTAAATTATCCGCAACCCAACCAACACTTCATAATTGTTGGTTGCTTACCACCCAGGTATTAAGGACGACATGGTTTCCACTTCAAAAGGAAAAATATCTCTGCACACCTTGAGAAGAAAATGTGTTCTAGTTTTTACGGTTGCAGACTTCGGATCGACATTAGGAAAGTACGCGGGTTTGAGTCTTGTTGCTTAATGCTGATTGACATTTCTCAGTGTTTTCATTAGTTTCACTCGGTGAATGCCAGACTGAAAATTCGAATAATGCAGTGGTGAAAGAATGCTCTGCTCTCGCTTATGGAACGCTTAGATCATAGCCTACCGCGGTAGCTGTGTGGTCTGAGGCACCAAACCAGTATTTCCTACGTTCTGAGCTCTAATGTTGCGCGGACATTTGTGGATTTTAAAAACATAACAGGTAATAGAATCGCTCCGGTCGAAGTCATTAGTTCCCAAAATGGCCTAGAATGTAAAGTTTATTATTGTTATTATTATTTTTTACCAAAGCTACATCATAGATCCTTCTGTAACACAGAAGGTTATATAAATTTAAGTTAAAAGTTAGAAGATGAGCTAGCACTAACTAACAACATTATTTACGTCCTGATAAAATTACGATTGTTGGTTATTTTTAACAGAATTTGAATTTATTTGTGATATTTAGTCGACTTTGCCTCAGGCTGGGATATGATTGGGAAAAGGATGAGGAAGATAGCAGCCTTGTCTTATCGAACTTTCCGTAGTTGTCATCTAAATGACAATCAATCAAAATTTGCTCTCTCTTGTTAACCCAAACAAAGTCCTATTAAATCAGTTAACGAAAACTCTGCGGCCTAAGGCGTTAGGCCAACGACTCGAAGATCCCGAGTTCGAGTCCCGGCAGGGGCATGGATGTCTTGTAACTCGACCATGACGGATAATCGTGACGGGCCGAAGTCAACAGTTGCTAGACTGGCCCATATAAAATAAAGCTTACTAAAGATTAACTAAAACTCATGATAAAAGTGTTGCAGGGCTGTCTCACATCTATCCAACCAACTTTCATCATGATAATCTTGGAAAAGGTGGCAACTTACACCTTTGTTTCACTTGCTCCAAATAACTCAAACGAAGCCATAATCATACCATTAACTAAATCTCAAGATATTGAAAATGGAAATCGTCTGAAAGCTGTTTAAACAACTTTGATTTTACTTATCTTGGGAAGAATGAAAACTACAAACTTACTTTCACTGGCTCTAAACCATTATAAGGTTGACATATTTGTTGTGAGTAATACCGCTAGATCAATAAATTCTACTGCTGGATGTTTTACGGTCACATGACTGGTGCCTCGTTCCTGCTATACCTATCTAATTCCAAAGCAATGTCCTTTGGTCACAATGCAGTGTTGCCAGCGCCGATACAAATACCGAAAGTACTCCTGGAATTTATGGGCAGGAATCGACCTCAGGTTTCTGCGGTGATAACTTTTAACTACGATCGGAAACGTCTCCCACGCATTAAAAACGACGGAACAGAGGAAAAAGTATGGAGGATTGGGAGACAGCTGCGTGGAAGACGAAAGAGGAGGTTATCACCGCGGCGACATGTTGGCAAAGTCTATTCGTGAACGTAATGTACGGTTGACTCCAGTTCACGAATAGACTTTGCCAACTCTACATTGTGACCCAAGTACATTACGTTCAGAATGTATGTTCATAACAGAATCATAGTAGTTGCCAGGCATATGGTTAAAAGATCCAGCCGTAGCACTCTAGTGGTACATGAGGTGCATAATATCAAAATCAGCTATATCCACTCTGCCGACTTTTACAGGAGATCAATGAAATTTAAGAAAGAAAGAAATTCGTTACAAGACGCGTGATTATTCTTAGATCAAAATCTGCATACAGATCTTAGGATTTATTCCATTTTGATCTAAGAGCATTCACGCGTATTGTTACGAAAAATACATTTTTTTTCAATTTTGTTTTGTCTCTAAAACAATGGCCAAAGTTGAGATAACAGGTTTAACTAATACATGCTTTATCTATCTAATTTTTGAGGGAGCAGCATATCTGAAGGATACTCCACTAAATCTCGCCGTTGTTACTTTGGTAATTGTGGTAACAAAAAGCTTTTTTCTTGCATCTCAAAAAGAGCTCATTTTGAGCTCAAATAAGTCCATACCTTGAATTATTAAAATTCGAATGTACGGGTAGTGCTAATCTCTTAAAGCATCGTAGTCGTGACATCTAAAAATTTGCTTACGAAGTTTAAAACAACGCAAATAAAACTCAAACGAATCTATATATTAAATTGTGAAAATGTGAACTGTACACTAGCATTATTCTGACCGAACTTTGCTTTTTAACTAACTTGAAAATGAAAGGAACTGAAAACTTGTTCATGTTATTCAAACAAATGCTAATAGAAATTTAAAAAAATATACTTGCTGGGGCCAAAGTTAATTTATAGAAAATATCAAACAGGAACGCTTATAAAATATAACGAATACATGTAATGAATTATTTCATTCGTAAACCAATCATATGAAATACACAATTTTAAACGTTGGAATGGGGTTGAAACTTACTTACTAATGGCCTCAAATGGTTGCAACATAATTGTTACCAACCATCTTGTTGATTGATAAATTCAGATTGATTTCAAAATATTATTTATATACATTAATATTGACTTTAGAAATGCAATGTGAGACTGAACTTTACTTCAGCCTGTGCTTCGGTTATTACGAGGAAAGTATCACTCAACAGTAGAAACTTACATGAATCATGGACAACGCATCCCATATTAAGTTCTCATAATCAGGACTGTTACATGCGATAGTTTGATTGCAGGAAAATAAATTAGTAGTCATTCTTGCAATATTTTTTCAACATATTGATTTCCCTAACAGTGCTACTTAAGTCCAACAGATGTAGCCCTGGATAGTCTGCTGCCCTAAGTCATTATTATTTGCTTTTATAGTTTCATATTTAGAATAGTTTCAATTAGTTTATTTTTATACTAATATCGGAAATACAAATTTAAATATTGTCTTAAATATTTACGTAAATTAACCTATCTATGTCTTTGTTAATTAGAAGGTCCTACAGTAGAAGAACTATTCAAGTACTTTAAATATTTGTCTCGTAAGTTCTGAGGAGTGAAGTGAGTTCTGAGGGGTGTATTGTGAGTGATATTATCAGGATGACAGCGAAGTAAACTAAGGAACATTGGAGAACTTGGTGGCCTTAAATGATAATGATTACCATCTTAGACTATAGGGAGTAATCGTTAGCTCGGAGTTCCACTCAGAACATTCAGACGCGGAAGTTCATCATTACATTTTCAAACTTGGAAGGGACCTGCTGTAAGTTGGTTGCGTTAGATTTATAAATTGTATCAAAAAAGAACATGTATGTGCAATATTAGTCATATCGAGTGATAGATCTTCATTATTTCCCAAGTCTTTCAAAGGGCAATTAGGTTTTAAGGGTCTTTTAAAGGAGAATTAGGTTTCAAGAGACTTCTAAAGCAGAATTGGGTCTTTACAGTATTTTACAGGGCATTTAGGCTTTAATAACGAGCACTAATCTCACTGTAATTATTTCTATTTTTGCAATTTGGAAAAAGACAAAGGATATGTTATTATATATGAAATAATGTTATTGTGACATTTTTTATAACGTTCATTGTTTCACGAAGAGTGATAATTATACCATATAATTATATAAATAAACGAATACAACTGAAAATACTAAGTTGCTAACGAGTATTGTATTTTCTTGCTATTGTGAGGAATTACTATTGCCACTGACCAGTCGACATGTGCTGTGTCCATACGTCTACAAACAAGTTAAATCCAAACACATGTCACAGATTTGAACCAATTTTCCTAACTCAGATAAACGTAAACACCATATAAAGTGAAGCAATATAGGCTCACTTATCAATAAAATGGGTAGCAAAAAATGTGTCTTGTTGTCCTAGAGGTGGTACAGGAAAGATTGGTCTATTAACTAATAACTAAATTCCTGTCAGTTTTTCTAGAAATAACCTCCTTGAAATTGGAAAGAAATCTTTTATAAATAAATGAACTAAAACAGTACGTGTTGTTTCGAGTATATTGAAATAACTGAATAATAGCCTTTACAACAACATATTTAAGTTCGTTACTCTAACCTTGAAGACAAAATGTCCTTCGATAAAATTCAAGGCACCATCTCAGGATTTGTAGAATATGTGTCAGCAAGTATTTAGTGAGAGGATCTCGCGAGGTGAACACGATTTCGCAAAATTAAAAGGCCTCGAAAGTATGACCAAACCTAAAAAAATCTTTATAAGCTTCATGAAAAAACTAACAGGTGCAAACAAAATATCACATACGTTAGCATATACTAGTAATAATGCATCACAGTTTCTTTATGGTATTTTGCGGATGAAATGTAATCATTGAACATTGTATGTTGTAAACCTACACTTCTTTTTAATACACCGAAGACAGAGGTGCTCAACTATATTGGAAATGACTTTAATAAAAACTTCCCTGAGGTATATTGCAATAGATATATCACGAATCCTTTTGTTCTTGACGAAAAATGAATATTTCAGTCACTCTCGCTTCAAACTCTTTGTTAATGCCACCTGCCTCATCACTTATTGATAAATCCTCGCACACTAAACCTTTTTAAAAACACATATCTGTGTTTCAGAGGAAGCTTGTTTCGTACGAGTGGCTCTTGATGAAGTTTAAAAAAGAACACAAGAGATGAGATGAGAAAGAGCTAGTGGATGGTATTTCACAACAGATAAAAAGCAACAAAATGTGAGAGCCATCTAGCGGAAATTTTATGTGTTATGAAGTCAGTTGAGGTGACGCAACGAGAAAGTTTTCTCAGAACTTGGTGTTTTAGGTTTTGCCTCGCTTAAAGGGTACTCTTTCTTTCTTTCTTGGCAGAATGACTACCTCTCCTACTATTACTACTATTACTGTATTAATACCACCACCACCACTACTACTACAGTATTAATGCTACTTTTGGAAGGGAAAAGTTTCTCAAAATGATGGGAAAAATTAAACTTCAGAACAGACGTGTAATACCATCACATCTTCTTTTGTTTCTGACGAGAGTGGAAATATGAAATGTAAGGGATCAGATCTGGCACGGAATAGCGAGAAAAAGAGAGGACGCGAGTCAGTCGTTGTTGGAACACAAGTTATGTAGCTATTACACGCAAGTTGCCAACAAGAAATATATTTTATGGAACTAAAAAGATAAAAAGTTATCCCAAGAAACAATAACCAATTCTACTGGGTCGTAATTTGCAAAACGGAAGACGCTAAAGAATGGCTTTTCGTAAATATGAATATTGTCCATTTTTATATAGGAACTACTTTTTTTTTATAATATTCAGTATGTGTTTTACAAGACTCTATTATTAATTACCCGTTTCATATTAAAAGAAATTTCTCTGGATTTTTGGCAACTCTTAGATGATACATAAACAGCTGGTGACTGAAATTGTTGCTCAGTAATAATAATAATATCATTATTACTACTATTATTAGTATTGTTTCCACATCGAAAAGTTATAGTTTTATTGCAACTTTCTTTTAACGTGAGGTGGAAACATTATTTTCTTGCATCTTCTCCAGTCGATTGTTAAATATTTCGTAGTAGGTGAAAGTGGGTATGATTGTAACACGTTTTTGTTCTTTCACACGTGATTGCGAAACACCCAATAAAATTAGAAATTTTTATGGCTAGAATAAAGTTCCGACCTTCTTCGCACTAAACATATATTAAATATAAAATATAATAAAAATATTATTTAGATATAACACAATAGAATAGGTTCAGCGACTGTTACAACCAACCTCACCACTGGAGTTGGCTATAACACTTAATGCAGAACGTTCTAGCATTAAGACACATTGAAAATTATCATTGCTTCTTTACATTAGAATACATCTAATGACTTGAATTTACCGGAATGAGCTAGTGCTCTAATAACTAATAACTTCGTCATAGTAAGTTTATACAAGCAATGAAAATCATTATTAATGTTACTATATCTTATATAAACAAAACGAGAAACATTATTTTCTTTGACCAAGTTAAACAAAGTTTGACTTATAGAATATTATTTCCATAAACGCTTAAAACTCTTTCGAAACTACTTAAGGTTAGTTACAAACAATGCTACAGACTCGGGCTCCATTTAATAGCAGCTCTTAGCTCGTGTGAGTTCTATCGTTTTCGCGTAGAGAATATCGAAGCAGTGTTGTCAGGCTCCCGTCGTAATATTTCCTTCAAAATATTGAAACATTTTCTAATTTTGTAAAAAAAAAAACAATCCTCTCCTGCTCAGTTTACCTTCAAAATTACTGAAGATTAAAACAAAAGAGTGCCAAATAGATTCAACAAAATATTCCGATATTTGTTTTCCTTTTATTTTTCATGTGACTATTTCCCGTTTTTCGGATAATTTCCCTCCACCTGAAAACGCTGTATCGAAGGTACGTTTAATTTTGACACTATGAGAGTAGTGGTTTGGAGTGTCTTCCGGCAGGGGTGACACCTGTTGATAAATAGTATAACTTTACTTTCGCTATTAGTTTAGTACATCGACCTCGATATAATTGCTAAGAGGTCTTCAGAGCCTATTTTTCTGTCTATGCTTGATTATGACCTTGAGAAGTTGCAAGTGTTTGTCATTATAGTCATAGTGTGCGTTCCGCTGTGTCTTGTGGGTAAAGCGAATTAACCTTGATTTCTTCACCAAAGGAGACCCAGAAAGTTCTTTTGCGGTTGTTCCTAGCACTTTGTAATTGCCTTTCACTCTCTATCAGAACCATCCTATTGCGGCTACTATTTTTAAAGAGGGATACATCTGATGAATTGACAAGTTTAATTTAGACTTTTCTTTGAATGCTCACAATTATAGTATCTCTGACACTATGGTAACATTATCTAACTATTTAGCTTTACTTAACCTCGCAGAGGACACAAAATACGCAGTAAGCCAAAGAGAACTAAACATTTGTTCATAACGAATGACTGAATCCACGTCAGGTCATAACACAACCACTGAAATTCCATCTCTGTCTCAAGTTATTAGTTACAACTAAGGTGTGTTACCACCAGACCCGAGCTCCCCGTATATTGTAGTGAAAATGTTCACGTACGTTAGATGAATAGTCGACAACGCTTAAAGTATTTACACAAAAGGCATAATGAAACAGTAAAGAGCCATATTGTCAAATTTGGTTCCACAAGTACTTGATGTCAGGAATATATAACATAAATAAAAACTTTTAAAAAAATATTTTGGCGTACAAAGGTAGGGTGCCAATTACTCTACGATTTTATCTTGAAAACAAACAGTGATTGTTCCCGTAAAGCTAATTACTATAAATCATTGATTTGTTGTTTTTTTTTAACTTGTGTAATTGTAGGCCTATGTTTACAATTAGAATTGTCGGCAACTACATGAGATTTGCTGGTGGAAAACTGTTATACGTGACTCACACAGTTATATTTACAGATTTTATTATTTCAGTTGAGGCACTCATATGATTTTTTTTTATAAAGCTGCTATTTGAAAATTATTTTAAGTGTATTTGTTACGGGTAAAGTTCCAGTTTGGATCATGTCAAAACTAACCTGGCAATGTCCAAATTACCCAAAAGTAGTGGATAAATATCGTGAGAATGTAGTTTCAGAAATATACTTTAAAAGTAATTGAAATTATTATTATTATTGTATTTTTGGGCTATTTTAGTAACTAATGACTTCAGCCCGTCTCGATTCCATTTGCTGTTAGGTCTCTAAAATCCACAAACACCCATGCTCCAGCATTTCTTCAGTTTTGTAACTTATGGAAAATCGATGTTGAAAATATTGTAATCCTAATAATTTTATTGTATCAAATTGAGAAATACTTGTTTTATTCAAGGTGATTCGATAAAATGACTACAGTTACAGTACTTTCAACATCGATTTTCCACAAGCTGTAAAATCGAAGAAGTGCCATTCCTGCACCCAACCCTTCAACGAACCATACAGGATATGTATATTAATATTATAAGTACTTACTCCAATAGTTTCTCTCCTTAGCGTTTTCTGTCGACGCCGCCTTAACGTGTAGCATATTCCAAACGCTGTTATTAGAATCAGGATGGCACCTCCAAGAATTAAAGGCATTATTAGACTATCCCTGTTGTAACCCTGCAATGGAATGATAAAAATATATATTTTAGAATTATTACATTTTTTAGATTTCACAGGAAGAAAATTAGCTCTAAACTTGCAGAAATACCTTATTTTGAACCTTAATTAATACTTCTTTTTCAGAAAGTTGTGTTTAAGACAACATCGAAAAATATAAGTAATTAGCTACACTATAGTGAAAATGTTGGTAAAGGGCTACGTTGCGCAGGATTCTCTTTTGGCCTTTAGTTCTGAAGCAGTCTATATGTTTGCTGGTATTAAGAATTATCAGGAACACTTTTCAAAATTTCAACTTTGTTTTTCATTTTCCCGTTATAGTTTTTTATACTCTCAAAGTGAGGTGTATATCCAAAACCTGTTAGCGTAGCGCAATAGCATTATGATTTATGATCCAACCGTTCTCACGTAATACACCTACTATGTATTTAATAATTGAGTATCGTAACCATGGAAACGATACATAGTTCAAAACTCTAATTTAGTTTAAGTCGTAAGGGCAGAATTCTATACAATCATACCAAGTTGGAAGCCTATTGGTGTAATCGTTTTCTCATGATGCCCAGTATAAGTTATAATAATTGAATTTCATTATCACGGAAAGGGGAACACGGTCAAAGTGTTAATGTGGCTAACATGTGGAAGATTGTTCATTCTATCAACATAAGTATGGACGATAGATGTCTATACGTTCTTCCGTAATATATCGATATATGCTTTTGTTAAAGTATCGTCACCATCACAATCTCCCTCTGATTAAAATAAGAAATAGTTTACGTCACGCAATGTCTCAAGCATTATCACTGTGCCAAATTTGGTGAAGATCAGTTTAACGGCCCAGAAGAAGTTCGCCAGAAATGGAATGCAGATTTAGGATATATATAGGAGCTCAGTTCGCTAACGCTTGCAATTATAGTTTTTTTTTTGGTTGTACATATGTCAAAAGACGCCACCGTTGAAATTCTTATCTGATTATTTTTTTGTATACCGGTAATAATTATATTTACAATTTAGATTTTAATTTAGTCTACTTGTAGTACCTTTTGGTAATTTTTTGTGCTTGTAGCTAAAAGAGATTCGCAATGGAGCAGAACTCTGGAACGTACTAAGTAAAATAATGACGTATTTCCACCAAATGTTTAATATGTTCTGTTTAAAAACAATACAGTAAAAATTGATATATCGTGTTGATATTTGCTGAACATATAGTACTTCCGAACAGCAGCTTTTAACAAATTATAGTAGCGGAGTCGCCAATAGTTTCCGTCAGTGGTACTAAAATTTTCTTGGCTAGTAAATTTAACATTGTTAAAAATCAGGCACTAGAGATCACAGGCGTCTTTTCATTTTTAAGGAAGATTACATCTTTGGCATGCTAATAGAGAATTATTCAGATGTTCAATCTCACTAACAAAAATACATACTATGGACTTCCAGATACTAATTTAATTTGATTAGCATTTGATAGAAGTAAAGTAGTAACCATTACGTTAAATTACTAACTAATGACATCTTTTGTTGCAGCAAACAAGAAATCTTCAGGTTTACTATTAAGCTAACAAGTTGCTATTATTAAATGTTAGCAGTAAAGTTTTTTGTTGATGTCACTTTTATGACAACTGCAGCATCTTATTAACCTAATAACTTAAATAAATTTAGCGGACATTAGTGCTCCTCCTAACTTCATGTCTTTTTGGACCCATTCCCATAACTGCACAATAGAAACAAAGAAAAATAATGTAACGTAAAAATTTCAATGTTTATTCCTAAGATAAACTATACTTCAAGAGTGATCAAGTCCGTCACGAGATGGTGAATGCATAAAATAATGTATTCAAGCAAAAGTCAATAGGAAATCTATTTAAAAAAAAAAACTATTTAAAATAATATTTCATTGCCCACTTCACTGTTGCTGGATACTTCATTTACTGCGAGATTGGTCCAGTTTTTGGGTACTGGATCTGGTCAAACTGCTAACGCACAAACTTGAAGAACCTACGCCCCCCCTACAATTTATTTCTATTAATTGAGAATACTATCTCGTTTATGTATTTGTTGACCAGCATCTGCGCTGAAGAATATGGTCGTAAGCCTTCTTTTAAGCTATTTCAAATGTCCTCGACTTCACGAGAAATTGCGTTCATTGCTTTACAGTAAAGAGCCTGTGGGTTCGATTCCCGTGGAGAAGAGATTGAACTGACTGATTTCCAATCCACTATTATTAGTAATTATCTATAAGATATCCTCCTCACCAGACGAAAGACAACGGAAAACAACCATCTGTTTATTTTATTCAGGAACTTCCAGATTATAAACTTGCCTGCGAGTCGAATACTGATCATGACCATTAAAAACGTAGCTAGCCACAAATGCTCTGTATTAGACTAGAAACAGTGAGAGTTTGAGAGTGAGTAATAGACATTCATTGTAGACCTTTATTCTTGTGTATTGGCAGTTCTTGATAAATTTACAAACACACACTACTTCTACTAGAAAATATTATGTAGTCTATGGGTGGAAAGAGGCGGATGAGTTTAATAGTGAATATTCCAAAGAAGAAGGGAAATGAAATATAGCTGTTTCGCACCGTCACAGGCATCTCTTTAATTACATTTTTCATAGGTTTCAAATGTCAAATTAGCACAGTCAAATTTACACGAATATTGCAATAATTACATGTCAGGTTTCTCGTTGAAGTACTTCCCAGTTATTCCTCATGTTTTTTTTTTTTTTGTGGTAAACATAAAGGGAAATAAAATATAGATGCACATCACTGCATTCATTATATTCTGTATTGTGGGGCATCATAAAATGATATCATGGCTCGTCAGCTGGCCTTGTATGCCAATTAATTATTCCCATTCTGCTTCAAACCATAAAAGTTTTGAAGAGAGTAAGAGAGAGAGAGAGAAATATTTAAAAAGAAATGTGAATGAGGAGAGGTGAATTGCATGTTGAAAAGGACTCGTGGAGGGAGTGGAAGAGGGGGGGGGGACAGGAAACAGGGAAATGAAACTCTCATTTAGGTTAAGTCAATTTTCCAATTGGGAAATTCTCCGAACTCATGTAACCCAATATCAGGGATACTGATTTTAAATTCAAATCATGCTCTGTTAGATACTGACTCTAATTCAATTACCATTCTTCCCTATTTATTTCTGCCTTTCTCTCACTCTCTCTCTCTCTCTCTCTCTCTCTCTCTCTCTCTCTCTCTCTCTCTCTATATATATATATATATATATATATATATATATATATATATATACTTACTTCGGGGAGAGGCCTCATCCACTAGTGGATTGAATATGGCTGTGATTTATTTATATACATAAAGAAACTAATTAGATGGTCACAATAGACAAATATTACTCTTGTGAATACGCTACGTTTCGATAAACCTTGATTTTATCTTTATGGTTATGTTGTGTATTGTCGAATGGTAGAGTTTTGCGCATCTCGTGGGAGAAATATATAATTTGAGTGGAAATGTTCTTCGATTTTATTCAAATCCACAATTTACATATTCCAACCCCGCCTATTTATTCATCATTGACTGTCGGCATACCTTTGATCGCCTCATTTGTAGTTTGTGCCTACACTGTTCTCTTCACATTTACTTTTGTTATTGTTCCACACTCATGTTCGAAAATAACGAATGCCTTACACTGTGAATAGGCAATCTTGAATTTGAATTTATTTATGACGCTGTGGCGTAGAACAGAATAGTGTGGGGGAAAGATGTGGGGAATAAGTCGTCCATGACCTACTTTGAAGGTACCATCCGGACATTTCCCTGCTACGACTGAAGGAAAACTCTTACAAATACTGTCAAGATGGATGGCTCCTGGGTTAGTTTCGCACACCTTCCGATTGCTAAGCCAACGCTCTAGAAACTAAGCTATAGATATAAATTGTTAATCTATATTAAACAGTCCGCATATTAAATGAAATAGCTATGCCCCTTCACCAGAAATATTAATATAATACAATTTTGCACGTAAATTAATTTTATTGAAATTAGTAAACGATCTTAACAAAAATAATCACTTTCTAAGAAATCATATCATCTTGTGCAAAGTAATCAAATCAATTTTCATTATGTTTAAATATGTTACTACTAGCAACTACTATACTTCTACTACCAATACTGCTACTACTACTGCTACTACTACTACTACTACCACTTATACACAGAAAAACAAACTTTTTTGTGGTTTCCAAAAATTATTAGAATAGGATCCGAACAAAACTTTATTTTCTTCAACAAAAATTTGTTTAAACTAATTAAATAGCATTGAAAAAAAAAGTAAAATTTCTCCAAGCAGGAATTGAACTGAAATACAGTTATCTTGCACTCTGCGCTACGGCTACACACCCTTCCTCACTGAACCATTTCGTCCTAATTACATCAAATCCAAGCTTGAATCTTTAACAGTTATATAACTATTACAAAATTAGAATATTATTGCGTGTGAATTACAGAAATTAGAACATCAGTTAATAATTCTGGACTATTTTGTTGTGGTTAAAATCTTCCTTATTTCTGAATACTTCATGCTGCTGGACACAAACAGAATAAAACTATTTTGGTACAAATTTCGTTTGTTTAATGGAACAAACACAGTTCTTGGTAAACAAAGCCGATTCTAAGTTTTAGAAAGTATTTGTTACATAGCGTTCGAAAAAAACGCTTTAATACAATACTGATCGTTTTGTACTGTTTTGCAGTTATAATGTCGGAAATTTTAAGTTCTAAAATTTTCATGTATGAGCAAAACTCCACTTATCTTCAGCTACCAAACGTTGTGGTCTGGCAGGTAAGACATCGAGTAGTGGTCAAGTTTTCCTTGGCATTGTTTTCTCCACTGGTGTCAATCAAATTCGTTTAAATAAACCTTTGTCTAAAACAAATAAAACTTTTGAAATGATTTTTTTCAAGCACAAACGCGAATTTTTCTCTATGTACTGATCAATCTTAGCAGAAAACTCACTCCTTTACACAGTGAGTACACAGAACTCATGCCGGCCTGAACCATAGATGCCGAAAGGCGGATAGAAATTTATTTAGAGGTTCATGTCTAGCAAAATACAAGTTTGCCATATATAGTGCCATATATTACTGAAATCCAATTCCGCGAATGCCAATGCCGTGATTTATAAAATGGTTCCATTTTTCAGGTGCGAAGCTCGTACTAAAATTTCGTCAAGAACAATTTCCTAAGTCGATGGAGTTGATCGGTCAAGTAAGGTAGGCAGCATGGCTAACTCATTCCTCAGATCTGTCACACCGCAATTTCTTATATATCGAGTGATGGTTCCATCCGCTGGTGCTCGCAGAGTTTGAGTTCGGTAATATATGAGTCAAACGTCTTATGTTATTGCAGCAAATTAACGTCTCAACTTTTATGTAAGTTTTCTGAATAAATTTCTATAAGCTTGCAAACTCCACTGATTAGTTGTTTTTTTAAGTGCATATCTAACTTTTGGTTAATTTACTACAGAAATAAATGAGAATACTATTTTGCAATAAAAGAATTTCTGTTGTATAACAGAATAAACTTTTACGAGTCATTGCTAACTTCTTTATTTGTTTACCACCAGTAATAATAATAATAATAATAACGAAAAACAGAATTTAAATTTCAGGACTACTTTTCAGAAAAGCAACGAGGTTTATATAGGATAAAACTGTGATAATTCGTAGAATTGAACGGAATAAGACAAAATTTAGTCAATTGGTGGCATGGTGAATGTTAACGATTGCTGCCTTGTAATCAAGGGGACTCGGGTTCGATATCAGTGGGGACCCAAGCTGTTCCGAGACCACTTTAAACTGTAGGTCCCGTACGTAGGACCTTATCTGTATCCAATGAAAGATATTGGAAAGCTGGTTTCGCTTCATCTTGTCGAGGAACCTTCAGACGAAGATGCCTGGTAAAACTTAAAGAAGTTCATAAAGTTCATTTATCACCTACTGAAACTTTCAGTTTGTGACTATGGTCTTTTTACCCATTAGCTCCTCAGTTGAAAAGCAACGTATTGGTGGAAAGTACTAAACCATACGACATTAAAACTAGCTGTGCTTGAATGAAAAAAATATATGAGTGGGAGGGGGGGGGCATGAACATGAGACCCAAGTTCAAGCTATTCTGGTCGTTACGGTCACAAACTTCATATCGGTACTGGGGAGACACGTAGGTTCCCGTTCAATTACTGGGCATGCTGACAGATTTTCACGGCTTTTCTCAGTTTAACCAGAAGATTGACGAGATGACACTTGGAATGAGGCCCTGATCGCTGCTTTACCTTTTCTGTCCACGGAAGAATGCTCGCAAAGGGTCTTCATCTCTAAAGCTTATCACGACCTTAATTACAAGCGAAAAGCAAGAAGACCGATACAGTCACCTGATAAGGAAAAAGGTCTATGCTATGGCAAGACCTGGAACGGAAGGGTAGCATAAAACTTCCCTTGCGGTACTTCTGTTTCCAGCATAACACTACTATTGATACAATTCATATTAATGTTGGTAAAATATATGTTTTAACACCTAAACATATATCTATAACTTTAAAGAATATGTATCATTACTCTTGTGCAGGGTCTGAAGTTACTATGTAATAGAGATGTAGGCAGAAAGCATATTGCAGATTTAGTTTTTAAATGGATATAAAAATGAATAATAAACCGTTAACTTTTTGTACATTTCTAGTTTTAATAATACTAATAACTACGCAAACACCACTTTTGAAACATGCGAGCACATACGGTGAAGTTTAAAAAAGTGACCTAGATTCTTCTCTCTAGCTTCTAGTTCTAAAGAAAGAAGAGAAAAAGGAAAAAGATAATGTTTTCTATTTCAACCTTTTGTTGTAATTCCGACATTAACGGCTGAGCATCGTCATTGTAGCAAATCGCGTTTCCGAGGTGAAGTTTCCGAGAGAAAGAGAGTGGGTGAAAAAGTGGACGAGTGGGGTTTTCATTCGGTTGGATTCGAGAACAAAAGTTCTGCACCGGAGATTACAAATCCTATGACATTACCGCTGAAGCCCATTGTTCACACGAGAAACACATGGGAAGAGGGTGTTAGACTGTCTGTGTATGTGAGAGAGAAAGAGCTAAAAGAGAGATGGGACAAAAACACAGACAATAATATGGGAACCCATTTTCCCTTTCGCCACTTTCACCCCTCATCTTCAAGCCACTAACACACCACTGCAATTTCCCCTGAATTGCCACTACTCTTGAAATGAAAAAAAAAAACTTTATCTAGGGGTAGAGATCAGAGATATTAAAGACTGCCAATGCTTCTAAAGGCTTTTGCCGCCAACTCTGTATATCTCTTCTACCTACGCTCTCCTCCCCCTAAGCGGTCTGGCCCTCCTCCGTCTAATAATGCGACGCTCATTTCGAACTGCGTTTCATTTCCAACCGCAAAAACTGACCGAAAATAGAGCGTAGATGGAGATCTCCTCCCTTTCTATTCACACGGGAATATTATTTTGGCTCGTTTCACAGGCGTTATCAAGCAATATTCCTCTCTTCTAAATGCCCCCAACTCCAGCCTCGAAATGTACCCCCATCCTACTCTATTTATACAAAGGTACTAAATCTTTTTTTTCCTTTTTTGCTCGTTTTATTTTTGTTGCGTTGGTTAATCTTTGATATGAGCTAGGACATAAATTCACTACAGCTCAGTTGTTGCCATTTTGCGTTAATGACGCTACCGCTTTAGAAACATACGATTCCTAAATATCATGAGGTAATAAAATTACAGCCATAAAAACTTTCTGCATGTACGTACGATACATTTCTTTCTCTATTTTTAATTCTGATTCCAGCAATAACCCATCCCGTTCTCTGCTAGACAAGTTTTCACTTCAGGAACTCATAGTGATTAATGTGTGAATAAAATAGTGCTGACAGGCGTTGAAAGTCATTTTGGAAATGTGTGTGTAGAAATCGAAATATTCAAACATTTTGCAAAAATTATTTTGTTAGATGTGAATGAAACGCCCACTAACAAAGGAACTTCCGGATAGGACTTAGTCATTTTAAATGGCTTCAAAAGTTATTTGCAATGGTATGAATTTTAGCTAGTGAGCTATTATGGTTTCACCACTAGAGAGACATAAACATTCAGAGGAGAATGTCTCTGGATTCTATTCCACGAAAACACGATTCTTGGTGCATTTTGTACCTAAAGCTGAAAATAATTCATTTTATTTCAGTGGTAGACGTGGTACGTAGAATAGACCAGGAACATTTTTCGATATTTATCAACTAAGTGAACTTTTTAAGTATAAATTTGTCATATTTCTCCTCATATTGTTAAGTTTTACCATGGAATATAACACGTGTATCCTCGGAAATTGATAATAATAGATACTTTGATTTATACGGAAGAAAATCGAAGCTTTTATTGAGAAAAATCGTTAAAATTATATTATAAACAATATTTTCGCTTGAGGAGAGGGTGTGTGTCCCCTCTCTGGATGCACCTCTGTTTGATTAGAATAATGGCGGGTGCGCTAGTAGTTACATTTACAAATGCAAACTGAAAAGACAAGAATGGCAAACTAGCTTCATTTTGAAGACTTTTAAAACCCCAGAAAGCGTTAGAAAGCATAACTGAAGTCTTATCGGTTCTATTTAAAAATTTAGGGCAGTACCTAGCCTATTTGAACTGTTCCAAAAGTTGAGTTTAAGATGATTCATTTTATATTGAAATAGTACTAGGGATTGAAGATTGTTACATACAGTTACTTACAAAAGTAAATGGAGGTTGGAATTATAAGAAATAGTAGCTTTTTCCTCCAGGAGAATTGTTGCACTCTACGCCTAATATTTAGACAACCAACATAACAGTACAAATATGCGCAAGAACATGCCATGCCAGGATATTCCTCTATTTGGCAGAAGAAACCTGCCTCAGCATCATTTAGAAAACCACTAACCACTAGAGAGTTACACAGAAATCCCATTCTTGTCTTGTTGAAACACGCGCACACACAAACACACACACACACACACACACAGAGAGAGAGAGAGAAAGCATGGAAGAAGAAGAAGGGAAAAGAGCGAAAAAAGAGAGAAGAAAACAAGAAAAGATGGAAAGAAAAATGGCGCGAGACATGGAAATAAATGACATTTTAACGCTTATGGACTCTCTCCCCGTGCCTCTCTCTCTTTGTCTTGTGTTCTTCTCCCTTTACGGGATACATTTCTTTCACAAGCAATCGAAAACATCATTTACAGCGCTTAATTTCTTGAAGAAAATATCTTGAAATCCAGAATAGCAATCGAACCCAGAACTTTCAGAATGAGAGCCTAACACCAATTAGCTAAGCAGACCATAACAAATGTGTTGTTCAATAAACCATTAAACTCCCTGCCTTCAGCAGTTTATTTATATATTATATATCCTAGATTTCAGAACTATCTTTCAAGGAAGTAAATCCCACTTGCTGGCGGCACGTTTATTCGCCACTCCCAACCGGTAAGAATAAAATGAAATTTATTAGAAATTCTGCATTCAAAGTGCTTTTGGCAGAAGTGGGTGATGTACACGGTTGGGGATTTAAATACAGCATCGAGAGCACGAGTTGCCAGCTGCCTAGCGTGGCGTATTGGTAGGACGCTGGCTAACGAAATAAACACCCGGGCTCGATCCCCGGCGGGAGGGCGAGATTTTTAGTTCTTTTTTCTTAAAAGATATATTTTTAAAAGTTTTAATTTATTATTAATAATTCCTTTCTTGCATTTTCAAGATTGTCTTTAAAAGTGCAGTTTTGTTTTTTAAAAAAAGTTAAGATTTTAATTTTTCTTGTCTTAAAAATATATTTTTCTTGTAAGTTCAAATTTGTTATTAATAATTGATTTCTCCCATTTATCGTAGATTATATAAAATTAGTGACCATGGGTTCGGTAGGGTAGGTTAGGTAAAGTCAGGTTCGCTTATGTATCTTTACACTTTCGTTTCTTCCTTTCAAAATACATTACTATCTATTTGTGCGAACCTGACCTTACCTAACCTCCGCTAACCCATGGTAACTAAAAATGTAACTCGAGGAAGAAGGCCCCGGTTAGCTACATTGCGTATGTCTACCGCTAACCGGGGGCTTCGCCCCCTGAAGCTTGCGCCGCCCAGCTCGCTTCGGACTGACCGTGCTCCCTTGCACACCTCGCGCGCCACACCTGGTTTATGTTTATATATCCTAGCTTTCACTAGTCTCTATTTGCATGTCAAAGCAATTATTAATAATAAATATGAACATATAAAAATATATTTTGAAAGAAAAAATGAAGAAAATCTTGCTCCCGCCGCGTTTCGAACCCATATGTTTTACTTAGTAAGCCAACTTCTAGCTTGGACCTGGAAAATACTGGTTTGTTCGTTGTTATTTACAGTAGATGACGTCGGAGCCTGTCACTATGACGTTTCAGGTGGGGATACCTTGCAACGTGTTTAATATTTTCATTCTCAACTTTTGAGAGCTGGTCGTAAAAATTTGTATGATGCCTTTTTGGTTGGTTGGCTATCGATTCCGCGCAAAATTGCACTTGTTCCATATTATCATCTCGGGAGTGTTCCTAGTTAGTTGTACGCCTCGGGCATGAGTGTTTGTGTGTGTGATTTTAAGTTAATTCTAATAATATCAGTCCATACAGGTTAAAAAGGTATATCAAATTGAACAAGGTCAAATTGAGCCCGCTTAGGTTGAACAAAGTTTCAAAAAAGTTCTAGAGCGTTGGTTTAGCATTCGGAAGTCCTGGGATCGATTCCAGCGGTCGACCATTCTGAGACTTTTCCTCACCCATACTAGGCAAACGTTGTGATGGTGTCTATAAATAGGCCCTGGCTGTCTATCTTCGAACATACTCTCCCAACCCCATCCCACCTTGATCCTGATCTATGGGGTATGCATAGATGTACTGGAACAGAGGGTGGAAGGGAATCAGTGAACGTTGGTAATTAAAAATTCTCTTTGTGCAGACGGTTTGGGATTGGGTGGCGGGATCCAATCAGGGCAAAAAGTGTAGATAACTGGTCCACCTATATAAGAGCACAGAGATATTTTTTTAAATTCGAACCAACCTTTCAGCAAGTACTCTAGCCTACCGGTACATCTATTACAATATAGTTTTATCTTCGTTTTATTATTCACACTCACTTTTTCTCTTTCTCGTTCTCTCGATACATTAAGATCATTCGATTTATACAGGAGTAACAGTCTTTTATTAGTTACGTGGTTCATATGGAACATACGTTTGAAATATTCACAGCTTGTTAGTTTACGTAAAATAATTTATTTATTTTTATCCTAAATTTATGTTTGTATCTTTAATATCACTTACGCATGTTTCTAAATACAGTTTCACCTTATTCCAACGTGCTGTTATGATCTTCTTAGCAGCTGTTTCTTATCTATGAAAGATATAATGTGAATGGCTCCTGGATTCACATTACATTTCATTCAATCCGTATTGTGTCTGTTAATTAGTTGTCAGTGTTATGTGACAGAATTGTGTTTTTTTTAATTCTGCTGCAGTCTGTTTGACGTTTCTCGTTTTGGTGTATGGTATGAGTAAATCTGCTTGGTGAGTGTAATGATTTTTATATATTTAAGAAGTTACTGTAAATTATAATCAACTTTTGATGTGTTCCTGAAGATTTCAGTTCAGTTTCAGTTGGCTTTCTAAACTTTTTTCTGACAATTGCCTTGCCTGATACTGCTTTTGCCATACATACACCGCTTCAGGTTAGGTAAAGTTAGGTTTGTTAGCTTTAGAAACATTAATATCGAATTTGTTACGATGTTATTGAGTCTTAGCTTAGGAAGAGTATATTTGAAGGGTTATTTGGGTGATCCACTTTACAAATTACTGACTTCAGGTTAGGTAAAGATAGGTTAGTTTGCTTAAGTATTGTTAAAACAAACTTGTGATGAGAGGAATGTTACCCTTCGTAGACACAGTTTCACAAATAGGAATTGAAGTCTGTAATTGTCCTCTGTTTTAAAGTTTTGTTTAATTAATTAATTAATTTATTTATTTATTTAGTGACAACACAACAGGCAATGGCCTAATTATAGTGTTGAGCTTTACAAAGTAGTTGTACAGAGTTTATTGACAATTGCATCTCTAAATTCTTTAGGTGACATATAGCATACGTCCAGATCATTGTGAACTGTACAGAGTTGGTTATAGATAGTACAAATTCTTTTTGTTAGGGGGACATGGGGTGTGAAGTACCTCCATAAATTTTAAAATAGTAAGTTTTGTACTGATATAGATGTAATTATTATTACTGATGTATTTTTATGGAAAGGGTGAAATTTTGATCGGTTAGTAGTTTTCGAGATGATTATTTTCGTCGTATTTCAGGTTACAGCATTACTTTAGCAGATGGTCCTAAAAGATATTACTATTTTTTTTCATTTTTGCGCAAATTTTCATATAGTTGGCCTACATAGAGTTATTTTAGGTTAGGTAAGGTATACTATGGCTCTAGGGTTGCGAAAAAAAACCGCCACGTTGGTTACCCTGTAACCGCCACTCAGAAACTAGTTATCAAAAAGGAAACCTGAACATCCACATGAATACTCTTCTATTCCACCTGTATATTTTCCATTCTTGAGGATCTTCTGCTAAAGTGAAACCCAGGCTAATAGATCACCATCCATACGGCAAGTTTCGAGTGAACTGACTCTCAAGAATTGCTTTTTTTTATTAATATGTTGAAGAAACAACATATTAATATAAGAGCTCAATCCTGGAGAGTCAGTTACCTCGAAACTTGCCCTCTGGGTCTTAGACTAGTTATCTACACCCTTGACCAACCAGGCATCAGATAGCTGCCTCATTACAAGTTGTTGTTGTTTATGTAATTTAGCTTGTCCGATGAAGTCAAGATGTTAGTTAGTTGATGAAACTCTTACACGTTTTTAGATCTTTAATTAAAACGTATTGATTTGCTCCGCTTATTTTTTCTATCTTAAGTATATAAAAGCAATGCTTTGACATGGAAAATATCATATTTGTTTTGTTATGAGATCGGAGGGCCGCAGAAGATCGAAAGTTTACAATAAATACTGTGTTATCACAATCAGAATAAAAAAAAATCTCGTTGGTCTGATAGTTATAGTGTCGGTCTCTCGTGCCTACGGTCGCTAATTCGAACCCTGAAAAAAATCCATTTTTTAGGAAAGAACATTGGGTTTAATTAGTTCAAACCTGGCACACACAATTGTCTATTTGTTTATGAAAGATATCTTTTTCAAATAATAACTTTTTTAAATATTTTTTTTTCAAATAACCTTTCTGCTTCTATTCGTGAGTTTCTTCTACCAGTATATATTCAAATTGGATTTAATATATATATATATATATATATATATAATATCCTGTAACTAACAATACGCACTTTGAATATTTATGGCCATTAGACATCTAAGGCTCAGGCAGGGATAGGGAAGGGGAAAGGATTCGGACAGAGCCTATATTGAAGATGCAATCCCGACATTTGCCTGGTGTGACTGAGAGAAAATCCTGGAAAGCTTCAGTCAGGATGGTCCGCCGCTGGGATCGGAGTTACGACCACCCGAATACTACGCGAACGCTCCACCACCGAGAATTGACAATGAAGGATGAGCGGGGGTATCTTACTTTTCTTGACAGCCCAGTATATTATATTCGTATATTCACATCTACAGTGTATGATTTGTGTGCATGTGTGAATTGATTTATGTTGTTTAAGAATAAAACTCGCCCGAGATAGAGTGGAGTAAAAGGATCCTGGAAGGATTTGTTTAACATTATTTTAAGGCCTTTAGGCATATGAGGATCAAGGCGGGGGCGGGCGAGAGTGTATGTTGGAAGATAGACGACCAGGGCCTATTTATTGGCATCATCACAACGTTTGCCTGGTATGGGTGAGGAAAAATCTTGGGAAACCTCAGTTAGATTAGTCGACCGCTGGAATCGATCCCAGGACTTCCGAAGGCTAAACCAACGCTCTAGAACTTTTTTGAAACTTGTTCACCCTAAGCGGGCTTTACTTGTTCAATTTGATATACCTTTTTAACCTGTATGGACTTATATTCTTAGAAATAACTTAAAATCATACTCACAAACACTCATGCCCGAAGCGTACAACTAACTAGGAACACTCCCGAGATGATAATATTGAACAAGTGCAATTTTGCGCGGAATCGATGGCCAACCAACCAAAAAGGCATCATACAAATTTTTACGCCCAGCAATCAAAAGTTGATGAAAATATTAAACAGGTTTGTAAGGCATCACCACCAGCAACGTCATGGTGACAGGTTCCGACGCCATCCACTGTAAATACAGCAAACAAACCAGTATTTTCCAGGTCCAAGCTTGGTGTAGCGGCAAGAAGTTGGCTTACTAAGTGAAAAACATGGGTTCGAATCCCGGAGGGAGCAAGATTTTTCCTCATTTTTTGTTCCAAAATATATTTTTATACGTTCATATTTATTAATAATAATTGCTTTGGCATGCAAATAGAGACTAGTGAAAGCTAGGATATATAAAAGTAAACCAGGTGTGGCGCGCGAGGTGTGCAAGGGGCACGGTTAGTCCGGAGGGAGCTGGGCGGCGTGAACTTCAGGGGGTCGCAGCCCCCGGTTAGCGGTAAGCATATGCAATGTAGCACTTTTGCTTATGTCCACAGTTAACCGGAGCCTTCTCCCTCGAGTTGCATTTTTAGTTACCACGGGTTAGCGGAGGTTAGGTAAGGTCAGGTACGCAGAAATAGATTGAAATGTATTTTGAAAGGAAGAAACGAAAGTGTAAAGATACATAACCGATCCTGACCCTACCTAACCTATGGTCACTAATTTTATATAATCTACGATAAATGAAAAAAAATAATCAATTATTAATAATAAATTTGAACTTAGAAAAATATTTTTTTAAGACAAGAAGAAGAAAAAATCTTAACTTATTTTTAAAAACAAAACTGCACTTTTAAAACAATCTTGAAAATGCAAAGAAAGAAATATTAAGAAATAAAAAACTTTAAAAAATATTATTTAAAAAAAAAGAAAACAATCTCGCCCTCCCGGCGGAGATCGAACCCGGGTTTTTATTTCGTGAGCCAGCGTTCTACCAATATGCCACGCTAGACAGCTGGCAACTGGTGTTCTCCGAGCTATTTAAATCACCATACGTTTATATCACCCACTTCTGCCAAAAGCACTTTGAATGCAGAATTTCTAATGAATTTCTTGATTGCCTCCACAACGCTCAGTTTATCTGAGTCTGGCGGCGTTACTCAGTAATTTGTTCTTTGGTAGGTAGAGCAATAAAACGATCGATGTTTGGAATTTTTCCCATCACCTTTTATTGAAAAATACAAGTCAAAAAAAAAATAATAAAAAGAGTCTCGCGTACAAAACTATGGAAGTTTAAATCTGAAGTACAAAGTATCTCAATTACTTTCTCTATATAAGTTTCCTTTGGTTTCGGTTGACGTTGGCCAAGCAACGCATTGCTGCCTGGCGCAGAAAGGAAGCTCTCAGCCTTGTAGCGGGATCGAGCTGTAGTGGTGTTTGGAAAGTCCAATCCCGTAGTAGATCTGGACTTAGGGAGTGTTGCCTATCCCGTAGCAGATAAGGCGGTAAGATGGGATGGCCTACCCCGTAGCAGGTACGACCAAGGTAAGGGAAGAGGAGAAGGAGAGTTGACTATTCCCGTAGCAGAATAGTGTCGTTTGTGAAACAGAAACAGAAACACTAAGATAGTCGGGCCCCTCCAAGGAACGCCCCAGTGTGTGGATCACCACCATGATACCGTGATCCTCCGCATGCTATTAAGTAGGAACTACGTTAAAGCATAGGTATAAGGTATACTAGAGGTTTCTATCTACTCAAGACATTTACCACTACATCGGAGATAGAGAAATAAGGTGAAAAAAGATGATAGGAAAGCACGAAAAAGATTTGTCTTTGATAGAGGGGGTGACGCGTTTTATACCAGAGCTTCTTTCCCAGGAGCGCTGAATCTGCACTGCTAGATGCCGTTGCGTGGCTGTCTTTGGTTGCTGTCGTCGGCTTCCTCCGTCTTCTGTTATTTGTTTGTAAACACATAGCAAGTGTTTTTACGCATACTACGATAGCACGTGTTTTTACACATACTAAGTTGCATATTTCACTTCACTTTACACCCCCACGGGGTTGTTAAAATTGCTCAAAGGCTATTTTTTCACAAACACACTACACATAAATTGAACATAAGCACCTAAAATGCAATGCATTCCCCACTACATCTATCACTAATAAAATATAGGAAATTGGTTATTGATGATCGTTTTTGTGTTGAATTCTCCGTTATTATCTTAACATGTAAGCAGGATGGTGAGTCGAAACGCAATCATCTCCATCAAACGTGAAGTGACGGGAAATTTGCTGTTGAATGTTGCTAATATTTATACAATAAATCGCCGATAGTACAAATATGTTAATTTATTTTGTAGTTTGGTCCTCGATATAAAATGTAAATCATTATCAAAATGGAGATTAATATAAATATAACTAAAGCTAATGTCGCCCGTGGAAATATAGTGTGAAAGTACAGATCGGAAAAGTGGCTGGGCAGCTTATTAGTTTCTTGTTTCACTAGATTTAGTTAAAATTAGTTTGTAAAATTAGTTACTATATATATATGTCAGTTTAAAATTGCTCTCTTTGGTGTCTTGGATTTGCTCGTTTAGGTAAGCGTTTTGTTCCTGCATTTGGGTTATTGTATTTTTCAGTTTATGTGCCTCATATAGAGAACAGCTGCTGGTTGCGAAACTAGCTAAACCCATCAACAAGCTGAGAAGCATACGTTTTGGGCGCTTAGGCTAGCCTAACTGAAAATCGCAGGGTATGACGTTGCGAATCTTGTCGATAAAATGTAGCTTTTTATGTAATATTTGAATTAGGTTTTCATAGCCGCTGCAGGATGTAATCTGTAAATGAACAACCATGAAATCTAGATGTAACCTATATGGTAGAAATTCCACATCTTTATACTGGATCATTGCCCTAAACTTGGCGATGGAGATGCCTAGTTTCTGGACTACTAATTTATTTGTTTCTGCTATGCCGTGTAGGTTGAGTAGTAGTGAAAATATGATGAGCGATTTCACTAGCTGAGTTGCTTGAACCATGATCATTGGTTTCCTATAATAAAAGATCCTGACTTCAGTATTTTGATTTACTATTCATCGTTCTTTAAACTATTTATATTAGTCCAAATGCAAGTAAAAGTGAGCACTGTTATATAACATTCTTACATTAAAATGAATTATAATTGAATTAGCTGCTATGCGTCAAGAAAGAAAATAAATTTGCTGTTCTTCTGTCGCTCTCTTATGCTGTGTATCATTTCCATATAACGAGTGTATGAGCGCGCATTCACCTTAAACTTGTTAAGAAGAGACAGTCCCTTCTTACTGCTTTTCGTCTTTAGCAATCATGTGGACGTTGTCGTTGTGTTCTCCTTCACTCTCCCCTTCTGAATGTTCGGTTTGTTTCGCGTCTTCAGCATAGTATGGCTTTAGCCTGTCTATTGAGATGTCTTGGAACTTCTCTCGGAACTTGTCTGACATCTGTATTTTGTATAGATCGAGGTTAATATTCTCCAGTATGATTCCGGGGCCTTCATAGATTTGTGTCCATACTTCTGATATTCCTGGTTTGCGGTAAGAGTAGAAGATTAATACTGCATGTCCCTTCTTAAATTCCGGCTGCGAGTGTCTTGCATCGAAGTACTTTTTTGTTGCTCTTAGGCTTTCCGTAAATTAGTTTTACCTTCTATCTTATTTGCGAAAGAGTTTCTCTGTCCACTTGCGTGTAAGGTACTGTCCCAAACTTGCAATCGGTAGGTGTTCTGACATCGTATCCATACAAAAGAAAGTGGGCTGTGAATTTGGCGTTACTTTGAACCATTGTGTTTACCACAAAGACTATGAATGGCCATCCATTTGGGTTAATTTGTGTATGGAACTTTAGGCTTTGCTGGAGTAATTTGTTAAAAATTTCTACGAGGCCAATAGAATTATGGTTATAGGCAGGTGCAAATCTAAACTCAAAGTCATTCTCCTAGAGCAGTAGGATACCAGGTTTTCTTGTCCAGTTTTGGGATTATAGAATGATAATATTCCGTCAACCTGCATGCTACTACCGTCGGTATAGACGCGTATCTCTAAATTTTCATTGAAGTGGGAGAGATGGTGCATTAATTATATCTTGTTTAAGTTTCTCGAATAGTTCATCAAGTTCAGTAGTTCACTTGAACTTGGAACCTTTTGTTAACAGTTGTTGGAAGGGTTCTACCTTTGTCGTGAACTGTCTTATGCGACCTCAAGAAACTACATAGTCCGAAAAAACTCTTCAATTGTATCTTCGTGATTGGCCTCTTAAATACTCTATTTTTGGCAATTATTGGAGAAACAGATATTTCCTTTCCGCTTACTAAAACTAAGCGCATCGAGTCGTTTGTACATGATGTGCGTCTTCTTGGGTGATGCTCTAAAACGTGCTTTCGTAATTGTTTGAGCAGAAGTTTTAAGTCTGCTAGTTGTTCAAATTACAAAGAACCGATGACCAAATCATCTGCAAAACAAGTAATGCGATTCGGTAAATTCTCAAGTTGTTTTCGTGCATATTTGTACCGCCATGTCAGTTGTCTAACTATTAGACGTACAGTGCAACAATTCTCCTGGAGGAAAAAGCTACTATTTCTTATAATTCCAAACTCCATTTAGTTTTGTAAGTAACTGTACATTATTATACTGCTTAATTTTCTTCACAATTCTGTATGTTAAATATCTTAATAAGGTTATACTGATAATTCATTTTAATCGGATCTTAATCCCAACACAATGGTCAAGAGCTTGATTAATATGTATGGTTGATATACCATCTATCGCAACGCAAGATTTTTAAAATCACTCATTTCAGCCACGTTTCAATACTTGTACAGGTGCAGGTAAAATGACGCGGCTAACAGGGACTCTGCCAGATCACGAATGGGGACTGTTATCGCTCAAATTCTCGAGCACTCGGCGCAACTTAAAACATTTTACTGTTAAAAAATCTGTATAAACCATGTTAATCTCCAGTTAAACCCTTAGTTTTGACTTTCTATCCCGAAAAACTGTAAATTCTGGCAGAAAATCTGTATATATAACCCATAATAACTTTGAATGTAAGTCTATAGAAGTCTAAATATGGTTACGTATAAATATATTAGAGGTCATTGCTATCGGTAATTTATTTACTTGTTTATTTTAATGTATATGACAAGGCGTTTCTCACAACTATGAATAATGAAAAATGTATTAACATTGCAAACTAAATGACGAAACTCGTAAGGTTCTATTATTAAAAGTTTGCTTGTTTCACTACACCTTCTATCTGTAAACTTCAGTGAGGAAAGTGCAAATGTTCTATAAAAAAGTTATCGGTATTATGCTACTAAATACGAATTTTAATTATAAATGGTTCCACCTCAGGTCATTAAAGTAATTAATGCAAAAAATTTCTATTTTGAGTACAAATGCACAAAGAACTTCATTTTCGTTCGTTCGAAATGAACTTCACAAAGAACTTAACGTCGTTCCGGTACTGCTTTTTGGGAGAAAAATATTCTAATTAACAATTTTTGTTTTATGCCTTTCTTCAGTTGTTGGTATGACACATGGTAAAATCGGCAACGTTCCGTTACTGGAAAATTACGAGTGCACCTTTGGTTGCAAATCATTTTGAAGCTATTTAAAATAGATCGGGTACCATTCGGAAGTTGAAGTATCAGATTCGGCTAGTTTTCTTATATAACAGTAAGAAATGACTGAAATATTATTTTTTTAAATCAATTTTATCCCATTGCGAAACTTTGGAAATGCCATTTTAATACAACGAATGAATGCCTATAATCATTTGAATTTGACCCCACAATATGTTACAAAACATATTCTAATATGTCAAAATGCAGCCAAAGATCGTTAGTTTCCAAAACCGGTGTTTTGTCTAATTTCACATCCTGACAAAAGAGTTACGAGATCGATTACTCTATTAACAGTAATCGATCTATCACGGACATTATCGAGGAAACGGTAATCGATCTATCACGGACAATACTTAATCCATTTCTTCATTCGAAATGTTTTAAATGGTGAGATTTAAAGAATCGCAAGAGTATTAAGATATAAATTGTTAGATGGATATTTGGGGTCTCTCCTTGATTACAAAATGGAATAAATATCACATATTCACTTTCATAAGAGATGTAATTCAGAAAATTGTGAAGCAATTGAAACTTTGATATACGTTTTAGCAGCTCGGATATTGAAATAATATTCAAATTCGGATATGCTGTTCTTACTACAAAATAAAATTATCCTTTTAAAGGCAATCCTCAAATTATGTCTTACATAAAGACTCGAAGTAAATATACATTTGTGGTAATTTAGCAATTACTCTACATTTTGTAGAATAGAATGTTGCACTTCTAATTATTATTTCATGAAATATTACAGCAATTTTATTCTCGTCCTTCCTTCACGATAAAAAATCTGCAAACGCCACTAGTTGCAGTTCCATCGACTCTTTATACAGTCTCAGTCCCTCCTCAAAATGTCTCCTTTCCTTCCAGATTCATCTTACTTTCACTTCTGCTAGGCAGTTGAAAAGTCATAAAATGCAAGTACTTGCTGCTTGGAAATGACTCAACTGGGCATTGAAGCTTCACAACTAAATCTTGAAAATTCTTCATTTGGTGTTTAAGACGTTGGTTTAAGAGAAGCAGAATTTCCTTTTGCAAATTGGTTACTCCTCGTCCTTTCTCTCTAAAGAGCTCAGCTTTTATTGTTGAACGTTAAATTGTGAAGTTCAACAATCAAGTTAATACTCAAGAATTCAATGCTGTGTTTGTGAGACTTTTGATGAGGCAATAGCGTTCTAAGTATTTTTCATTATTTTGGAAACTTGCCTACTCAATATATAATTAAAAGTAGTCATTTAAGTGTGTTTCTAAGAAACTGTGCCTGTTTTGTTTTACGTAATTTTGAATATAGTTAAGAAATTGAGTTTCTGTACAAGATTATGCCCGTGGCGGTGGTCATATGCTCTGAAGTGTTGGGTTAACGTTCACAAACTTCTGAGTTCAAATCCAAATGGACGCATGGATGTTTGTGGATTTAAAAAGTATAATAAAATAAAGAACCAGGACGGACCGATTGTCAAAATTTGTAAACATTATGGATTACATTTCAAGCTGAAGATAATACTATTTTTTTTTCTTTATAAGGAGCAATATCCATGAAATTTTCGTTCTTTTGCAGTGGCGTAAAAATGTGTTTGGGACACTCTTGTTTGTTTGTGTATAACGCAGGAGAGCCTCTTAACGAATACAGGTAGATATTAAGTTAACTTTATTTTTGAAATCAGAAACCTCAATCTACTAAGGCTACACCCTTTGTTTTTACACTATACACTCCTCATTGCACTGCTTGTTTTAATCTTGGATTGCCTATTCTAGTTGTTAATTTTTTAATCATCATAGTGAGCCACAAAGAGCTATGGCGCTGGCAACATTGAAAAAGTACTCAAAAGTTTTCGAACCCTGTCGTAAGCTTACACAAAAACTTATATTTGTTTGCTTGATTTATGTCTGTTATTTACATTTTAAACTTATCGGTGTCTGTTTGATTTATACCTGCTATTTATACTTTAAACTTATATGTGTTTGATTGTTTTATGCCTGTTATTTATATATTAAACTGATCTGTGCTTGTTGATTTGACTATTATTTCAGTATTAATGCAGGTGAACAGAAAACAAACTTAACCAGCAGTAGTCTATGTGCTACGTACTATAATTTTGATTGGTATTTTTTCCTGTATGTATTTGTATATATAGAAACTTTAAGTTCAAAGTTATGTATTTTTCTTGACCATTGTTCGGTTCCAGCGGCGACAGTACCATGAACTTCATTAGGGAAAGAGTGCAGAACAGCCTTCGCTGTAGTTCCCAGTGATTAAACACTACAAAGCTCGTCATTATGAATCCCTCTATTGTCCAGTAGCCGTGAGCTAAACCTGGTTCTCGCTTACTTTTTTGATATCATTAATATATGCTACGAATAATCTTGAAGTACCAGGTAACACTTTGATTGGCGGAAATGCTAGAGGAACTGAATACAACACCATTTGTATTCATATATATAAAATAGTAAATTTTACACATGTTAAACATATAATTATCCATTCGAAATAATATAGAAACAAAAAAATTAAAATTTCTTATGGGTAATAAATTTAAATAATTTAAAATGCTTCAAAATAAAAAAAGCCTTTCGTTACAAAACGTACAAGGACGTCTTATCTCTCAGACACCAAAATTTGAATAATGTAAAATAAGGTAAGTGTACCGATTATGGCCATGGTCCCCAATATGGCCCACACCCAGATCTCTGCAGCTTTCCGTTGGTGCTACTAGATGTCACCGTAAACTATATCCTAATGACAAGTGCAAGCATCACTCATCTCATTTGCTCGACTCATCTGTTTGCGAGTGGTGTGAGCACGAGCAGCTCCAGTTGAAGTGGCATACTGAGAAAGAAAATATTTTGCTGTTATTTCAGTGAACGAAGTAAAGTTTCGTTTCAGTATCTATTGTTGAAAACTTAATCAATATAATGCATGGATAATGTAGCTATGTAAGCATACATGAACATAAAATGTGTGTGACGCAATGCATTGCATTATGTAACTAGCAGGCACCAGAAAAAAGTAAATAGGTCACAATTGTGCGCAATATGGCCCACCGGGCAGCACGCAGGCAAGATGGGGTATAGAGTAAGGTGACCGATGATGGCCACCCCTAACAACTTTTCCTTACAACTTCAAAATATCTAAAGAGAAAAGAATCACGCTACGTGGGTTTCAGACATTGGTCTATCCTCTAACCATTAAAAGGAAAATAATGAACTATACTGTAGTACTTACGGAGAACAGAGGGAAAATGTGTAAGTGCTCAAAAAGACCATCATAGGAATACTATACCCAATGATGGCCACACCCGTCTCCTATGATGGCCATTAAAAGAAGAATACAATTTGGTAAAAAAAAAATAGTCTAAATAATCACATGTATGTTAGTCAACAGTGCATAATATTTATTATATGGAAAATACAATGATATTTGTAGTCGAAAAAAAATATTTGAAGCTACGTTAAGTGAGTACATAAAAAAGTTGAGTTGTGCAGGTGTAAGTTGAAAAGCAGTTCTGTTAGTAGTTCATCCTACGTGAAAACTTTCATGAAAATCCTAAGGAAAGCGCTAAATGGATGTTCGTAAATTAAAGTGTAACATTAACATTCCGAGTTTCATTCTAGAATCGGGTCGTAAAATCACCCCGCACTATTTATTTCGTATAGATAAGCTCTGTTTTAACTAAACACAAAATTTTACATTTCACTTTTTTTTGATAACCACAGTCTGTAGCCTGGACCCTATTCCACATCAAAACACCTGCAGCAAAAATATTTTGTTTTGGTCAGCACACCATACGACTGTACACACGTTTCATGTTCCCACAGATTACACGAAACACAAAATCCAATCACCTGTATTCGTAGCACTTCTTTGGTAATATTTTTTTCCACAAGACACACAGCAATCAGAAGCACCGAGTTGTTCCAAGTCTTGTGAATCTTGTTTTTCTTACCTTCGTCCGAAAGACAGAGCTGCAGACATGCGTCTGTGTGTCGTGTTCCAAATGCGTTCATGAAAAGTGTGCTGGAATCACCGCTAAAGATCATGGACCATTTTTTCCCCTAATGTGAGAAGTGATTTTCTAAACTTCTTTGTTTGTGTTACACTTCTTGTTTATTAATATTTTTTCTTGTTATATAGTCACTTGTTTTTCAGGAATTTTAGCATTTTGTATTAATACAATTTTCTTGGTTTTGCAATATCATATAAATTATGTATGCTTGTAATGTATATCTCTCAGTATGCAGCATATATGAGGAATACAGAAAGATTACACATCACTTTTGCCATACGCTCTCGTGTTCTATAGCGGGCCATATTGCGAATACCATGTTCACAATATGGCCCACTTGCAACATTTTAGTTTTCGATTTATTACATTCTGATACGTCATTTCTAGGAAACATTTTTTTTTTCATTTGTCCAAATAGTCTCCCAACTTGATAGTTCAGTCAATTCGCACGAAGAAATATTTTTTCTTACTCAAAAAATCAACAAAGTTAAAGTAGGCCATATTCGGCCCCCTACCTTAATAAAGTTATATAAAGTTTTCATTAAATTTTGAATTTCTTTATGGTCTCTAGACATCTCAGGTTCAGGCCGGGATAGGGTGAAGAAGAGGATGTTGGAAGATAGTCAGCGAGGGTCTAGTTATTAGGTACCATCCCGGTATTTTCCTGATATGACTGAGAAAACCCCTGGAATAACCTCAGTCGGGGATAGACGCCCGCTGGAATCTTTCGTAGGATCTTTCGGTCGTTAAGCCAACGCTCTACGAACTGAGCTAAGGCCTCTCAGTCAGTTTGTTTGAATTTGAATTTCATTTATGTCCTTTAGGCATCTAAGCCTCATGCCAAATTAGTTTTGTTTGAGTGACACGTTACAAACCTAACCCAGTTAATCTGCTACTCTGATGGAAACCTAAACATGTTCATATGAGTAATCAGAGAAAAAGAAAGTATTTATACATGTACACGTTTTGTAAATATCGATATGTAGACTAGTCACAGTGAATGGACAGTCTAGATAGAGCAAGACAATTTACAAACTAGCTCATTCTTTTATTAATGAAATTGTAGAGCAATTGAAACACAGTGGTTTCTCCAGCACCTCCTTACACATTAACTGTATCAGTCTACAGCCTTATAAATACAGGGTGTATCAAAAGTCACTATCTGTTTCAGGACCTCGAAGAAAATACTTCAGATTTGGTTCCGAGATATTGATTTATGAGGCTGTTTTAATCTTGTAAGCTTCATTTGTTGTATTTTTTCGTGGAAAGATTGTGGCCTCACTATATTGAAAGCGGCAAGATAAGTCAAGGTATCTAAACAAAATGTAAGATCAGTTTCTCTTTATCTGCTTTTATTTAAGTGTTAAAACGACATATGCTCATAGTGCAAATACGTCTTAGATTAGAAACGTCTTAGCAGATTAGAAACGTCCCTACAAATCAAGGTATCTAAACCCTTTCAAGGCACGTCCTCTATATCTGCTTTCACAGTATGTCTTAAAGTTTGCATTCATATAGCTCAAAAATATCTTGAAGTAAACTTGTAGCCTTACCAAAGTAACAACGGTCTCACAAATCAAAATCTTTGAACCCAAATCAGAAGTATTTACTTCGAGCTCCACCTATTTCCCGTGATAGAAAATGACTTTTCATACACCTGGTATATTAGTTCTGCGTAGGAAAATACGGGAAGCCTGAAATTAGGTAAATACGCCCCTAAATTTTGTCTTCAAATTTTAAATGTTGGATAATTTACTAGTAAGAAGTATCGTAATCATTATGATTGGGTTTTATCTTCTGAATTGAAAGGCATGAAGAACATCACTCTAGCGTTGCGTAAGGGTACTATATAAAACCTTTAGCATTCTGTAATGACATTTACCTACAGATATCAATACCATACGAATTACAAGTAACCTGTTTGACTGGCATAAATCTTAACTTTTTAAGACGTTTGTCGAAACACCATTGTGTCACAAATATACGAAGTTTGCTTTTGTCTTCTGAAAAAAAAATATTTATAGCACAAACGCTCTTTTCTCAAAATGTACTGCTCATTGCATCGTAGAGCAGAATTATCAATCTGGATTACTTAC